>VALG01012267.1:0-34957 GCA_009835305.1 Ipomoea purpurea
ATGGTCTTGTTTTAAGAAAAAAATAAGGATAAGTCTTTCGGATTTTACCTTGATTGATTATGGTTCGAAATTCTTATTAACTGTGATCACTGGAAGGGAGCGGGACGCTATGTCAGGCCTGTAACGCATGATCGGATTAATAAAGGTTCGATAGGTGGTGACTTTTACACTTCATATTAAGTGAGCTCAAATTAAGGATTGAAAATTGTAAAGTCACACATATATGAACAGTGGGAGATTGCTAGAAACTCAATTATTCTAACGTTGATTCGTATAATTAAGGTGTCATCGCTCATATGAATCATGGGAGAACTGTTAGAAATAATCTATGTTCCTGAACAATGATTTATATAATAAAGGTTGTAAATTCCATGAAGGTACTCACGTTGAATGATTAGTGTGTGTAAAGGTGGATTACTGGGTGAAATTCCCTGCCCTCTCATTCTGTTAAAATTTAAGTTTATTAAGGGTTAAAAGGTATAGTATACAGTGGATGAAGGTTGATGGGTTTCACAATCCTAAAGGGATTATCTATCCTAAAAGAGGTCGCGTTCCTGAAAGGGGATTTCTATTCCTAAAAGGAGGTCCCCCAATGTCCTCCTTGAATAGAGGGTTTCTCATCACATCTATAAATACCCAGAAAGACTCTACGCGGATCTCAACAGTTTCAAATCTCTAAGTTTCTAGTCTCCGTGGTATCATCAGGATGTTGATTAAGGTGATAACGGCTATCAGACGAGTGAAGCGTCGTATATTCTTGATTCATTTCAATTTAGAGAATTAACATCTTACAAGTGGAACAAAGTAAGTTATCTTTTCTGTTTATTAACAAGTCCATGATCATGAACATTGTTTAGCTTGATTGGTTGACTTTACATGCGATCATTGTTAATTGTGCTTCCGCATTTAAGTTATAGCGCATAAAGCGATGATTTAACAGATGAAGAATATCAACACAACCAAACAAACATGAGACAAACACACATGGGATAAACGAATTTGAGCTGACGTGAAGTTCAGAAACTGTACCTGAACTCGAAGCTTGAGAATCACAACTACCTTAACTTCAGTAATCCGGGCCTCGAAGTACAGAACAGACAGAGGAAAAAAAATAATATGATCAGGAAATGAGGGGAATGATTAATTTCAGTATTTAGAAAAGAAGCCATATGTACTTGAAAAATATGGCTTTATGAAGTTCACAAAAATATGAACATATTACATGATATTAAAACAAAGTATTACACAAGTGATCTCAAATGAGGATTAAATAAGCCACCGTTTTTCTTATCAGCAAGCAACAGATCTGTGGTAGCATGGGGAGATTCCAAAAACTCTACAACCTGAACACATGCTATTCCTGCAAGTTAACATGGAAAGAAAACCATGGACTGTATTGAGTAACACGAATACATGATCAATTAAAATATGTCATAATGCATGCCCTTCTTTGCAACTATTTGACTGGAAGATTGAGGACATTACAAAAATCCAGCAACTTTTCTTTACACACTTGTCAAACTTATCTTGGATCCTTCCTCTCTGCTTTTTCTGAATAAAAAAATAATTTGTGTATCAGTATGATTCTAGGCTGTTCAGGTGCCATCACAGAAAGCCATGATCAAGTGTTCCCTCATCATATTATATGGATCATAAAATTCATGTGAGAATAAAAAGCTAGATCAAGTAAATCAAGATTCAAGAATAAGAATTAGAAAGCATCATGTCAATAAATAGTACAACAAGCCACAAGTTTCAGAATGAAAATCATTTACCTCATTATTCATCCCACAAATATCTAGAAAATTGACCTGTATTTTTCTTCAATTATGAGCCTGCAGAAGAAAGAGGAAGATGGGATGTAACAGTAATCAGTCCCACAAAGTCTTAGAGCTAAGATATAAGTGCACCAGAACGAGGATAACCTTTGTTTTCTTTTTCCATAAAGAATGCTATGGAGTATCTGTAGGTTCTCATCGGGTTTCTCTTGGATTAACTTATAAGCCACTGAGATCATAACCAAAGTTATCAAAATGGTTGAAAGTGGAAAATTTTATATAAGTTATAAGCTTTTTAAATTACAGCTAAATAAAATCATAAGATAAACTTCAAAAAAATTTGGGAACCATGTCACTAAAGATTCATTCGGTTAGTGTTTTATGTTCAAAAACCTCGTATTATAATTGGCAATATTATAATTGCAGGCATACTAAGATAGGTTTAGAGTCTGTCCGGTTGGGTCTACAGATGTCTGATTCAATCAGAAGCAACAACAGAAGAACTGACACTGAAGATCTGATTTAGGAAAGCTGTTTCCTTAAGAAGCTCACGTGGTTTTATCAGACCAGTATGGAAAGACGATCAGCGTATCTTCAAAAAGGTAATGGACCTAATCTGCTAAGATTACATTCCTCGTTTACAGTCCTACCTTCTACAATCAAAGACATCTATGGAGAGTGTTTATTGAAGGATCTATAAGTACCAGTTCTTGAAGAGATTAGGGTTACGACGAATATACGAAGAAACACTCCATATCTGCTATATGAGAATAGATCTTTGATTGTATGCATCTTCTCAACACAGAAATGTTCAAGGTGATTAAGATGATGAACTTGAGAAGAACACTGCTCTTAAACGAAAAGGACGTAAAGATCACACTGTTGTGGTAACAACTTTATAGAGCGTCATTGAAGTGGACTGCATCAGAGTTGGCTCTCCAAGTGAAGGGATTCATTGGACTTCTGTATGCATGGCTCTCTCATCTTCAACAATCCACTAAATCTTAGTAACTGGGTTTGACTACTTGTTTGGGCACTTGGGTAAGATTATTGTATATCTACCTTTTGTACATTGGTTATGAGTTAGTGGATTGGACGCCTATGTGATCGTCCACCAACGTAGATACACACCGTATCGAACTGGGTAAAAACACTCTGTGTCTTTGATTTTGTGTGTGGCTATCTTTCTCCTCATTACATATTTACTGATTAACCTAATTGGATCAATCAGTAATCTGTTCAGTCAACTAGTTCTATCGCATTATCTAAAATGAGGAATTGCAAAATTACATATAAAAATGAATAAATAATTTAAAATCAAATGAACTTATAAACAATGACATTATTAAAACAAAACTTACAAATAAGAACATAGTATAAAATCTTAATTATTGGGAGTAATAAATCAAAACAATCAGTGACAAAAGATATTCATAATAAAATATGAAACATTATTAATTGGATAAAATAGTTTGATTAACAAATACATAATAAATCACACATCTTTGATATCATATTTATAGATATTTTTTTTAGTTAGATTAATTTTAAATTTTTCTAAATTAATTTGAATACTCCAATTAGATTCAAATTGGCATTGACTAGTTAATTCATTAAAAACAAAATTATTTAAAATTATTTTCATTAACAAATCACAAAGTATATTACCAATACTATATACACTCATTTTAAAGTTCACGAAATAATACATATTCTTTATTATACTAGTTAATTACTTGAAATAAAATAACATTCAAAATTTGATAATGAGTCCAATCATCTATATTATAAATTTACTATATTATAGAAAGTAAAAAAAATTACAAAATTACAAATTACAATTTTTAAAAATATAAGTTAGAACATAGAAGAGGAAAAATACATATGCGGAGGTGGGGTCTTATTGCCGAGGGTATTCAATCCTTGACAATGAGCATACAAAACCAACAAGTCTTACACTCAACAACTTAAAATTTAATTACATAAATGTAATACAACTATTATTAAAATAAACGTCTATTGTATTATATATCATTCAGTGCGTATTTTATGAAAAATACACATGAAGGGATTAATCCCTTAATCATAAGCTATAGAGCACAAGAATTACCAACTCAGCCAACTTAATTAGTATGGTAAATGTATAGTTAAATAATTATACAGAACTTCTGATAGTTATAGTATAACAGTAATGGTTAGGGTGTGGCCCTTCCAAGCGGGGGCCTACTTGAGGGGACAAACAATCGGTGAACTGACAAGAATGGGTACAATTATTGTGTAGTGCATGTGTCCACACAATTATGTGGGACCATAAAAAAGTACATTTTAATATATTAAATGTATTTATTTTTGTTACTGAAATGTACATTATACAAATTAATGTACACTCAAAACAAAAATAATGTACATCTCCTGAATATAATGTTACATTATTTTTGTACAGAATGTACATTATTTTTGTACTAAATGTACATTATTTTACAGTAGACAAAATATGATTTACACAACTTGTGTGAACATGATTGACAAAAAGTGAGTGTACAATTAATTATTATATTTTTGAAGTAATAATACATTTTATTATTTTTTATTTGTTTAAAACGTATTGTTTATGCATTATTATTTTTTTTTAATGAGGAAAATGAAAGGAACATTTGTGGAACAATGGGCTGTTTTTTGAAGAAATCTATGGTGGGTAGAAAAAATTGAAAGATTCGCAGTGGTTGGGTTGACGCGTTGAAAAATATTTAAAGTAATAATAATTAATATTAAAATTAATAATATTAGTTATTTATTAAGTAGAATAATAATTGCATTAATGATTAGTTAATTATTATTATTATTTTAATCAGTATTCTGGTGTATTTAGGTATTCTCATTTTTTCCCTGTATTTTTATATATATCATCATTGGCTCTGGCGTTATAGCACACTGTCGCTAAAGAGAAAGCCGATTTCCTTTGTGTATATCTCAATTCCCAATTTCCCAAATTCAAATCTCATGCAAAAAATTTCCTCTCGCGAGTCAATGATTCTCCTTCTGGAATTACTCTATCGAATTGCATTAAGAAACAAGCCGAATGTGATAAGATAAAATAAAATAAAAATGAACATAATGTAACGTTTTCCTATTATATCATTGTTATAACATTAGGATGAGTTAAGATAATTTAATTCTTACACCTTCCAGTAAAAAATGCAGTGCATCATCAAGAAATGCAAGAAAATGAGGCTCGGACCTATACTAGGTCATGATCACAATTAAATAAAATCTAATAACACTGACATGATGTGTTTGCCGTGTTGCCGTGTTGCTATGTTGCTCGCTGGGGAAAGGTCGTGGTCGTGGTCGTGGTTGACGCTGTCGCTGTGAAGCATGGTAGCTCATCTGAAAAGAAAGGAAACAAGATAAAATGATTAAATATTTCTATTATTTTATTTTATAAATTTTTCGTTGATTTGATCGAGGTGATCAAAATTGATAAAATTAAATGGTTAAGTATTAAATTAACACTTTTAAAAGTAATGGATTGCAATCAAGATCTCAATAATCACATGACCAAAATTGAAATTTGGCAGAAGGGTCAAATAGACACATGTACTAACATTGATTATTCATTTAACACCATGAATTAAATATGGTCTATCTAGGCCATTATATGTTCAATTATTTTTCATCTAGCATTTTTAGCAAGTTTTTAACTAGTAACTCATCTAATTTGCTTACATGAAAAAAATAAAATAAAAACAAAATGTTGACATGTTATTTTTTCATCTAACTTGCTGTTTTTCGTCACTTTTTTCGGCAGAAAATTTTAGGGTGTGTTGTGGAAACCTGGAAAATGAGTTCTGGAAATCATTTTCCAAGTTTCCATTGTTTGGATATGCCTGGAAAATCAAGTCAACAGAAATCATTTTCCGTTGACTTTGGAAAATAGGCTTGTTTTGGAGGAAAATGACTTTCCCCTTTTTGGTTGGGTGAATCATTTCCAAACTCTCCACACCAACATCAACCCCACACAATCCATCAACCATACACCACCACCTCACTACCAATCACCAACACTATTGCCGCGCCACAACTACTACCACGCAACCACCGCCAACCCATCATATCACCCACCCACACCAACTAAACCATACACCGCAACCACTACACACCAAACCATCAAACGCATACCATCGCACCAATCGTGTCGTCGCCACCACACACACCATTACACACCACACGTACCACGCCGCCGCACCAACACCGCTACCACCGTCGCCGCCGCCCCACCACCATACCACCGCTGCGCCCCACACCATACCACCGCCCACCACCACCACCGCCGCCGCGCCACAACCCGCATACCCGTCGCCGCCCATACCCCATTACCACTGTCGGCCCCACCACCATACCACCGCAACACCGTCACCACCACACCACACCATCAACACCCGACGTCGCCGCCACCTATATCACGCAACACCACCCATCCACCGCAACCATCGTCGCCGCCACCACATACACCGCAACCATCGTCGCCTCACACACCGCCACCACCGTTATCCACCACCATTATTATTTATTATTATTATTATTATTATTATTATTATTATTATTATTATTATTATTATATTATTAACAAATAACACCACTACCACTACACCACCACCACCACCATAATGTTTTTGATATACTTTAGTAATTTTTTTTATTATATTTAAAATTATTATATATTATATATTATACATGTTGTAATATTCTAAATAAAATAATTAAAATGTTTAATTATACAATTCTACTTTTTTTTCTAGAAAATGAACCAAACACACAAAAACAGTTTTTCATAATGCAACCAAACACTGGAAAGGAAAATGTTTTCCGGAAAATGACTCATTTTCCAGAAGTCATTTTCCTGCTTTCCAAACGGACCCTTAATTTTTATTTTTTTTACGTATTTTCCAGATTATGTTGATTTCTTCTACGAATTTTTCAGAAAAACAGTGAATCTTTTTTCTTGTTGGCTATGAAATAAGTATGTTGCCGCTTTTGTGGTTTTTGAACCCATTTATTGGCATTGGCATTGCCATTATATTGATTTTTATTTTGATTTTGGATGGTGCATTTATGAGACTCTTTTGTACACACCTGAGATTGAAGAGCTTGGAAAAAAGCTGGTTAATAGACTAAGGGACAACGATGATCTGTATATTGCTCTTCATTTGAGGTATAATAACTAACACGACTTTTTATTTCATGTTTGAGGTGTAACTTAATTAACCGACTTCCTTTTGAGTGTAGATACGAAAAGAACATGCTTGCGTTTACTGGCTGCAACTACAATCTAACTGAAGTAAAAGCTAAAAACTTTGTGTTATGAGGTATAATGTGAATCACTGAAAAGAGAAAGAGACAGACAACAAAGAAAGGGGACTGTCATATGTCCCTGAGAAAAGCGGCCATGTTTCTGGGATAGTTATGTTGTGCATCCGTATGCACCATGCATGGTACATACGGATCCAAAAACGACGTCGTTTTATTAAAAACGCGCATCCCACTTAAAAAAAATTCAGTTTCGATTCCCCTCAACAACATTATGTTGTTCATTCATTCTGAAATTTTAGTTCATAGATTCTAGAATTTTAGTTCATTAATTCTGAAATTTTAGTTCATAGATTCTGGAATTTTAGTTCATCGATTCTGGAATTTTAGTTTTTAGATTCTGGAATTTTAGTTCATAGATTAGATTCTGGAATTTTAGTTCATAGATTAGATTCTGGAATTTTAGTTCATTCATTCTGGAATTTTGTTCATTCATTCTGGAATTTTAGTTAATCGATTTTGGAATTTTAGTTCATATGTTGTGCTGGGAATCGAAACTGAATTTTTTTTTAAAGTGAGACGCGCGTTTTTAATAAAATGACGTCGTTTTTGCATCCGTATGCACCATGCATGGTGCATACAAATGCACAACATAATTTGCCTGATACTGAAGGCGATGGGATACCCCTCCACAATAAAAATATACATTTTGCAACGCCAATATCTGAAATCTATCCTAAATTATCATTTTAGTGTAAAATATATTAAACCCATTTCAGAATTCGGACCTTTCTCTACCCAAAAAGAAACGTTGCCTTTACACACGCAAACTAACTATCTTGCCACATAATCCATATTATATATATATATATATATATATATATATTATATATATATATATATATATATATATAATAGTATGGCACCATCCTAACGCAAGATATCGACACCCGTAGAATTTTTAATTTTTAATTTGTATAGCAAATTGTATATAATTTAATATAACTATGTGTTATATTTGTAATAAAATAAATTACGGAGTAATTATTTTCACATAATAAACAATAAGCATTCGAAATAAAATAAATTACGGAGTAATTATTTTCACATAATAAACAATAAGCATTTGAAAATGTTAAATACTGTACTCTTACTTTTATCACTCACAAATTGACAAAATCTTAAATGTTAACTTTTTCTTTAATTTTAATTTTATTAGTGTGCAAGATTTATCACATCAGGAAGTGGATGAATGATTTTTAAGTAATAAAAGTATGGATGTGTAGTATAGTTCTATGAATTATATCATTATAATAAAAAAAAATAATATATAAGGTTACAAGTAACTATGAGAGAGTATTTTAGTTTATAAAATATTACTCGATCGAATAAGTCAAGTTTTATGCGAGAACATTTTATGTGAAATGTATATCTATTTTTAGTTAAAATATACGGAGTATTAAATGTCATACATACATTTATTGATTATTTTTATCAACAAATTATTTGGACTCCAAAATTTACTCCCAACTTTTCCCTCATAATAAGTGTTTAAATAAATTTTATTAGAAGAAAAAAAAAGTAAGTACTGGATAAATATCATGTCCCTCTTATATTAAGCAATCAAAACATGACACATGAGAGTATAGAATGTGAGTATTTGTAGAATACTTTATTTTTAATTTAAAGTAAAAGTCATTATTTTTGACATCTTGACATTTTTCTTCTTCTCCCAAAAGTTGAATCTCCAACTGAATGGCCCCACACACCCCAACTCGACGGAACATTTGGAATGATGTAAATCACGCTCAATAGTTCAACAGATCAGACATGACTAAATGTCAATATGCACAAGAAATCTATCCATTTTAAACATAATCTTCACATTACCACCGCTAAAATTCAAACATTAATCTATTTTCTCAAATATTGTCTAGTGAACTATTCACTTAAGCCTATCTTGAAATTTTCCATAATGGGAACCGAGTGTGGACTAATAGTTTTGAAATGAAGTTAGAAGAGGGGCCCCATGAAACACATTGACTTTGCGGAGGATTCAAAGAAGCAAAGCGAGCAATGGCATATTGGCATGGTACAGTGTATATGGTTTACAGGTAATTCATGCAAAATACTTTTACCAAAACTCATTATCATTATCAAATATTTGATACCCATTTCAATTCCGATTTCTATGTGCGAACCAAACACACCCTTAATTTATAAAATATTACTCGATCGAATAAGTCAAGTTTTATGCGACACATTTTATGTGAAATGTATATCTATTTTTAGTTAAAATATATTACATGTCACATGTAAAACATACGTACTTCTATTGATTATTTTTATTCAAAAAATTACTTGGTTTTTAAAATCTATTCTCAACTTTTACTCGTATTGAATGTTCAAATTTTATTAGAGGAAAAAATACGTAATGGATAAAAATCATGACACCCCTTATATAAAGCAATCAAAACATGTCACATATTAAAGAGTAGAAAATGAGAGTATAGTCCACACGAGTTTAGCTCACTGATTTATTAGACAGTATTTGAAAAAAAAAGGACTAAGGTTCAAACCTTGATAGTGTAGTGTGGGGATTATGTATGCCTAAAGTGAAAGTGGGGCAGTCACCGTGGCAGAATTACTCTGTTTTTAATTTAAAGTAAAAGTCGTTATTTTTGACATCTTGAAATTTGCATCAATGGGATACGTAATAGTTTTCAAATGAAGTTAGAAGCGGGGCCCCATGAAACACATTGACTTTGCGGAGGATTCAAAGAAGCGAAGCGAGCAACGGCATATTGGCATGGTACAGTGTAAACAGGTAAGCATCCAAAAAATTAATGCACCGACGGTCCAACGCTCCATTTCTTTATTGCAAAATAAAAAAATTCCAATTTTGAAAAATTCTTCCATGAACGCCTCCTCACAAATATAACAAACACAAACTACTACCCATCGTTACCCCTTCCTTCCAAGTTCAAAACCGCATTAAAAACCCCTCACTAGTCACTTCCCCCATCCTCCTCCCTATCACACAACCCGCCGGCTCCGTGCCGCCGCCACTATCTCTATCGGTTTTATGTAGCGCGCACGCGTTTATCCATCCATATCATAAAACTTGTTCTTTCGCCAATATCAGAAAGGGGGCGGGCGGTAGTATATATATTTCTTTGATCGAGTTAGATTGAGATGGCGTCTGTGGATCTGAAAGTGGATCTGAACGTGGATCAGCAGGAGGAATTGAGAGAGATATTCTCGAGATTCGACATGGATTCCGACGGGAGCTTAACCTTGTTAGAGCTCGCGGCTCTGCTGCGTTCACTAGGTCTGAAGCCGTCGGGGGGACCAGATCCACGCGCTGTTAGCGAACATGGACGCCAACGGCAACGGCACCGTGGAGTTCGAGGAGCTGGTGGGGGCCATCTTACCCGACATGGACGACCAAATCCTGGTCAACCAACAACAGTTCCTCGAGGTGTTCCGTTCCTTTGACCGCGACGGTAACGGCTACATCACTCCGGCGGAGCTGGCGGGATCCATGGCCAAAATAGGGCAGCCGTTGTCTTACCGTGAGCTCACGGAGATGATCCGGGAGGCCGACACTGACGGTGACGGCGTTATCGACTTTACGGAATTCGCGGCTATTATGGCTAAGTCAGCTGCTGGGCATCTAGGACTCCAGTTTCATAACCTTTTTGTCAAATTTGGGGAAGCCTTTTGTTTTGTTTTGTATTGTATCCTACATAATAATACTAACCAAACTTTGGCTGCCAATCCTCACTTTCACCTTCTTAATCTCTACTATTATGGTTATGTTAATTATATCCAGTGGCTGTTCATGTACTGTGTAATTGGGTTTCATCTATCAAGCTTCATTTAAGCTTGTGATGTGATTATATATAATACTATCCTGTTTGCAAATTGCAATCATATCACCAGATCCCTTGAAATCAAGATTTTGATCAAATTCTAAGAATAAACCAGATGTTATGGTCTAGTGGCACGAAATAGTTTTTTCAATTGGGAGGGAGGTCATGGGTTCAACCCTCAGTAAAGGCAATAACAACTCTTTGTGATTCAGTAAGTTGAGAAAGTAGTTATATACAGATACTACATTATAATAGAGTCAATAGTGTACTAAAAAGAAAATGTAAAACTGTCATTACAGTCAAAAGGCAAAAATGAAATAAACTCTAGTTGGAAAAGTTTATGGCAGTCAGGAATAGGTAGTATATATTGTATTCATCCATAGTGCTGATGAAGAATGAATAGCATTCACGACGGACCTTTTACTTTTTCACTGTCCTGTTAGGAGCAAGTTTGTAACTTGTAAGTCTAACCTGAAATTAAACTTCAAACATAAAATAAAATGCCACTTTTTTTCTTATAAAATAGCGAACCACCGCCACATCACTTGCAATCCACCACCCAAAATGGACTGATCTGCTGTTGAAGAGCAGATACTGCTAATAGGACCTTCAATGGGGAACCCGCCCTCTGATCACACAGCACTCTGGCAATATAAACCAACTTCCCCTATTCTTTATGTTTGTGTTTCGTCCTTCGGGATTCTCCACGTTCTTTCCCAGAATGATGATGAGAAGATCTGCTGCTGGGAGAGCCCCGCCTCCGATGCTTTGAGTGTCTCTTGCTACTACTTCTATGCCTTGATGATCGATTCTTTTCTCTTTTAGATTTTTCATGACCCCGATCTCTATAGTCGTCAGATGAATCACTATCTGAACTGTCACTTGTTCTCTGCCGATTATGCTTGCGTTTTCTACTTCTGTTTTCCTCTGACGAATTACTGCTCCAATCATCACGCTGACTAGCTTCAGATTTTGTGTTTATATCAGTTTGACCTTTTTCCTTTTGTAGAATATTTCTGGTCATGTCACTCCCATAGTATCCAGAACTAACTGTTCGGCTATCATTCCTATGAGATATGAAATCCACTGTTCCTCCTCCTGACTTCAACCTATCCCCTTGAAGGATCTCCTGCAGATGAGGTTTGTCCGGCATTGCTTCAGCATTTCTAGCATTATCAGCAGAAGATGTTTTGTTCCCAATGGCTCTTTCTGCATTGAAGCTCCCCTTGTCTGTAGTGCTAGCTTTGGTTTCTGGGAAAGGTACATCTGGGGGAACTTCTAGGCCTAACTCTTTACCCAATGATTCTAAGAAGTCACCAGCAATAATTCGATTTAGAGTTGTATTAGCAGCCTCAACCTTCTTCTCAGGATCCATCGCTTGGGTGCGATTCATAATTTCCTCATCATCTGAATCATCAGAAAATATTGCCTAAAAAAGAAAAGAAAAGAAAAGCAATCAAATATTAGAATACTACTAGCCTTCATTTAGAATATAGAATAACAACAACAAAGCAAATGGAAAAACCAACTCAACAATATCTGCTCAGTAGATTAAGTATAGTCTAAACAATAAGGGCAGATTATCTTAAAATACAATTTTTTTTGTCAGGCCATGAGGTGTCTTGAGCAGGGACTAATCCCCAATCGCATTGGGCCGGCCCAATTAAGGGATGAGAGTGCTCTTAAGGGCAGATTATCTGAAAATACCATTGATATATTACCTTGTATAAGTCAACAGGCCTTTCAACATTTTCAACTGCTATCTCAGCCTCAATCTCCTTTTGAGTTCTTATTTCCTCTTGACTGGCCTCAGGAACAGAAAATAGTCTACTATCAGTAACAAACTCCTCCACCTTAGCACTTTTAACAGATCTGTCATGAATATAAGAGAATCCATTTTACTCCTTGCACGTGGAGCTGGTGGTGGCTGCAGAAGATAATATAGAGCTTATCACAATTCATTAGACATAACACAGAAAAGCATATTACACTAATACCCAGTCAGAAAAATAAGATTTTACAAATGTACCATGTGTTGGACTAGACAAGTAATGTAGTGACGAAAATATATAAACACACATCCTCTTATCTTTCCAATTGGGATCAAGCCCAAACTACTAGCAGGACTGTGTATTAGTTTCTTAAAGCCAAAATTCAAACTTCACAAAATAATCCAAACAGTTTTATTCCTCCATAGGCTGCCTGCGCAACAGAGAAAGAGGGGGATTGTTCCTATAGGCAAATTATATCGTGGACCAGGGTCCACCTTACATGGTGGACCTTGATCCAAAATGATGTCATTTTATATTAAGTGTCAAGTAGTACATCATATTTAATAACATCATTCAGTATTATGTTCATAATATTTGTTCTATCCATAAACCAAAACCTTAATGTCCATAAACACAAAACTAAATGTACATCATATTTATTTTCGTTCAGTTTATAGTATGTTTATAATGTTCCTTCTATATGTTCATAAACCAAAGCTTAATGTACATAAACATTACACTAAAGTAATGGCTTTATATACCTAAGAATTTAAAAAAAAAAAATATATATATATAAATATATTATATATATATATATATTATATATTATATATCAATACGTGTCATTTAAAAGATATCAAGTAGAGCTTTTTAATAATATATTTTTTTATACATTAACTATATTTGTACAAAAATAAAAAGATAAAAATAAATTTAAGCTGAAAAAAAATGTATAAGGAGAAAAATAGGGGTGTGTTTGGGTGCATGTTGCTACATGCACCCTGGTCCAACATATAACTATTTTCCCTATATTTCATATCATATTAATATATAAACAAGTTATGAACAAAATAATGAAAATATTGTTACCTTGCCCATGTAGGGTCAATTAGATCAAAACGCTTGCACAGAATAGGTGAAGGACGCCACTGAAACTCTTCCCTTTTAGGATACAATTTCTTTTTAGTTAATTCCTCATCACGATCAACTTTAGTGTTCTGTGACAGAAATGAGATGTTAAGAATCACTGAGTTTGAACTGTAAACATTTCATTTTGCAAGCCTAGATACTGTAATGCATACCTCGACTGTGCTAGAAGTGAATCTGGACGCTGCTACAGCTAGTGTATCTGAAAACAACTCATTTGGGGGTTTGCTTTCTGTCCCCCATTTCCCTTTCTGTATAGCCTCAAGCGACAGCCTCAAATTCTAACCTTTCACGAGCACGAGCCGCTTCTGACAATGTACTAGATCCTCCTGAATCTTTAGGGCGAAGACCTCCGTTGATATTTCTCCCTTCAAGAACTGTTCAAATCTTTCTTGTTTTGCCAGGATCATCTCGGAAAGGTTTTCCAGCTTCAGGCATCTCAGTCTAGAGATGATACTTAAGAATCAATAATCTAGAACCTAACATTCTTTGGATGTTGAAACAATGCTATGAAAAGCAAAACCTTCTTAAAGCAGTGAAGATCAAACCCAGAGAAAACAATGCTAAAGAACTCAAGCTTACTAAGTGCAGTACATTAAAATTCATCAATCCATCCCAAATTTGTTATCCGGTTTACTGTAGATATAGATTTTACAAGGCGTTTGGTTGGAAGGAGGGAATTAGGGGGGAAAGGAATTGTAATTCCGTGGGAAAAGAATAAGGTGGGAATTCAAATTACATTGTTTGGTAGGTAGGAAAAGAAATACTGGGAATTGAAAGGGAAGAAGTGAATAAAGACTAAAATGCCCTTGTATAATAATACAGAGTAATATAAATACATAAGGGCAAATAGTAATTCATTGTTGAATTACTATTCCACAAGCTATGGAATTGCAATTCCATGCTTGGAGACTTGGAGGGAATTGCAATTCCACGGAATTGCAATTCCCTCCAACCAAACCATGGAATATAAATTCCATGGAGATGGTAAGAATGGAGTTAAGGAAACGGAGAAGAGTACGCTGATGTATTCTATTGCCAATGAAAAGGAACGACGCATATGATGACATTACATAAAGTACAATTTTCGTACATGAATTCAAAAGGATAATTATAGGAAATTATAACTGCTTTTGGCAACTTGTTTAGGAAATTGGACAACATTTTATGACATACTAAGAAGGAGCTCTGAACAACCTTTTTGGTGTCTATTTAATCAAGTACTGTCTATTAATAAGCTGAATTCATTTATTCACACTTAGAACAACTAAAAACAATTTAGTCAGGGGAGAAGTTGAGGAAGTTTGCAGATGCAATGTCTTGAGGCTTCATGATTTCAAACTAAATCAAATGTCAGTTTTTTATGCATTTTAAAAGCATAGATAACACTGCCTAAAGTAAATCATAGGTAAAAAAGAACATGAGTACATGACACTGTTGTTCCATCCTGAAACTTTATCTGGAAACCAGTTCAATCATACAATTCAACACAATCTTGACATGTACTACAATCCAGTTAATAATTTAATATAGTGTTGACGTGGTATGGAATATATCCATGTTTTGAAGATTTAATAAAAACAGAATGGACAATTGTTGCCAGACAGTAATGGAAGGATGCCAGTGGAATAAACTAGACATGTGACAAACCTTAACCTGCCTACATGGGTTTTGGCTGGTGAAAACATTTTTTTTAAAATTAAATTTTTTAAAAATGGAGAGAGCCAGTTTTAATTTTGGATAAGAGTCAAGGTTAGAAACCAGGACAAGAATTTATTTTTGGTCCAATACTCCAATGCTATATTGCTTAGGTTATAGAAAAGGCAACATTTTTATTAGAAGCTCTCTATAGAATCAAATCAGTGAACAATTAGAACACCAAAGCTCCCAAGAGGGTTGGACAGCTGTTCACAAGTCATAGCTACATTTTGATGCAGATAAAACGAAAATGCTGCAGAAGATGTGTTATGTGTGCAGGTGAGAAGAAATTATCTGCTCACAATGCCATGCAGTTTTGAGTTCCAAACATTTACAGGCACAAAGGGTTCTTTTTCATTTGGAGAGCCTGTCATGTGATACAAACAATCTCAGGAGGCAGTTCCTCTGTGCTTGATGTGGTTTTTGCAAAAAGAAAAATACATGGTCTTTCTCCAAGAGATTAGTATAGATGTTGAGGGTCTAGTATTGACATTTGAGAGTTTTATTCTTTTCATGTAAAGAAAAGTTGGTACAAGGCATAGGGGAGTTTATGAATCTATCAAACTATTTCTAATTGACATGCATGTATATATTTGCAAACAGAAAGATGATGCTACCTTATCAAAAGAATCTAGTATAAGATTCACCATGTTACTATGTTAGAATATCAACCTAGAAGTTGGGTAAAGAGATATTTGAAAGTACTCACCATTGGTGAAGACTTAGTAAATGTTTCCTTGAGACTGGACTGGAAATTGATGGCATCAGCAGGAGTTACAGTGGAGCTCGCCTCTCTCAAGCTTCTTTCTAGAGGCTTCTCCCCTAAAATTTTTCCACGGCTCTCTGCTGTCATCTGAGAATTTTGTTGTATTTTGCCTTCCAAATGCTTTCCTGTTTGACCAGTATGCTTCTGTCTCTCCTCCCAAAGTCTCCTTGAATAATATTCATGGCCACTCCCTCCAGTAAGGAAACCAAACAAAGGGTTTGACTGATTTTTTTCCCGAGAAAGATCCTCAAATAGTTTACCAGCACGAGCTACTAAACTTGCTAAACCTTCGATTAAGATTCTAAGGTTCTTATCCTCTGGAGGTGGAACCTCTGGGGGTGGAGATTCAGCAACTCTACTGTTGACTTCAAGAGGAGCTGTAAACTTGTGAAAGGGGACAAAATCTTTTGGAACCACTGGAGGATCAAATCTGACATTTTAATAATATATTTCTTTTAGCACCAAAGAAATGGAATGTATGCAATTTCAGTGTCTGAACAAAAAATATATAACCTACAATACCAAATCAAGAATTGAAATATATTATATGTACCAACTACAAAATGAAATAGTGCTCTTTAGACAAACTCATAATGGATGGCTCTTGGCGATAAGATGAATTCTTAGATTAGTCAGCCAGAACAGAAATCACTCAGCTCTTACATGCAAAAAAAGTTGATAGCTGAGCCACATGGTAATTCAACCTCCTATGTTATTATTACATCTGTTTTATTTCTTTAGTGTTTACTTCCATAGTACCATTACAAGCACTTTTCAATGCATGGAATCTTGCTCAGGTTAAATTCATCAGGATAGTAACAACTTTTGGGCTTGGAGACCAGAAGAAACAAATACTTATTGATTTGAGTAGAATTCTTGACATTACTCTTAAGTTCAATTTCTAGGGATGAAATCATACTTGTATTCAATTTTTTATTTGCATGTAGCTATTGCAATGAAGAACAATATAACTTTCCCCCCAGGAGGGGCTGCCAATGAACTTTGTCTCAATGAAGGCAAATGGATAATTACCTTTCTAACTGATATTCAGAATTCGAGGCAGCCTTAAAACCAGGCAGAACATCATGTTTTTTATTATCCAACATCTTTACATTCTCCTTTGTTGGTAATGGAGGCTCCTCAACTTCTTCAACATATGAACCTTCGATTTCAAAACCTGATTAAAAGCATTAATTAGACAAAGTAACTCTCTCAATGAGAGTATGAAACCCCTCCAAATGATGCACCAGGTAGAAGCACAGACAATCTTTAATAGTGTACACCATGTGGACCATACCAGTCAATGACATTTTCAATGAACAAGAGAAGCAACATCTCGATAAATCCATATCATAGAACACTCTAAAATTGCAGATAGACCAGAAAAAGTTAATTTTTAGGACACATCAAACCTACTGCCTAACCAAGCAAAAATATACTCCGTATTACAGTGCATATCACACCTACTGCCTATAAATTTTAGTTAGAAAACCCATTTATTCTCACTCTGATGAGTACCCAGACTGTCAGTCACCTAAGAAACCTAGAAAATGGTCCATCACTTTATTCAGTTAAGTTCATCAATATGGACTGCCAAATATCACTGGCTAACATCCTGTAGAAATTTTTAGCCATGTCAATATGGAAACTGTAATACTTCAACTAAGGCAAGAATCATTAAAATGGGAATGGTTCTCTAGAATAAAATCAGGAGTCTTCCACGTGCACAGCTATGAAATCTTAAGAAAGGAGTAAATAAGGTAGCATTGTCTACCAATGGTTAAAATAATATACTCAGGACTTAGCTCCACATGCACAGCATGTGCACACATTGAAGAAGAATAAACCAACCTGAGGTATACACATCTTCATCTTCAACATCCAATTCCTCAAGAGCCCCAATTCCAAAGCCAGGAGCAACCCTTCCAGCTGATATATTTAAGCTAGCAAGTTATAGAGGCAAAACAAGGAAAAAGGATAGCACATGCTAATATGCAAGCACACAATTACTCATGAAAATCTTACATTTAAAACCAAAGAGACTATCCTTCATTGAGAGGGGCCCTTGACGTCCAATGTCCTTCTTCCCAGATACACGCGACCTCTTCTTTTCTAAACATAAAACAATCAAACAAGGTGCAGACAAATATAAGCAAATGTTCTAAGATTAAAGATATTTACCAAATAAAAGAAGTACCTCTAAATTCAGGAGCATGTTTGAATGGATCATAGCCTAAGCCATGCAGGTCTTGTTTTGGACTAAGAACAAAATTCTACACAATGAAAAGGAGCGGATGAGGACATCCTTCAGTATATCATTACTGATATCAATTCGTGTGGGTGGGTGGGGAGTGGAGGGAAGGAGGGAATAGTAATATGCATGATGTAACACTAACAACCATAATTGTTTTAGTGTGACAGAAATAAGGAATCATCTAAAGCAGAAACAAGAAGAGATATTCTACATAATCATTGACTCATTGTTTGTGACCAAGAAGAAAGGAACTTTTGGTTTCATTTTCCCCTTCTTTGTAAGGAGCAAGCAGGTAACTATCTTCAAGCTTATATACAGCTATGAGAAATCATGGAGGATTAAATAAAGAATTCTTGGAACAACAGAATGGTAACTAGCAAGTCATATAAATTTCCTTTATCCATAATAAAATGTTAAAGAAAATTAAGACCAAATCTACCAACTATTATCCAATAATAAGAGTAACAAAAGTTATGCCTCTATAAATGGGCAGTAAAAGTTGACATAGAAAATACAAAGTAAAACATTAATTTAAGACGGGGTAGACGCACCGGTGTGCTCTTAAAGAACTGACTATCACCATCAGCTGGCAGATCAATGGGATGGATATCATGTTCAACATGTTCAGAACCCACATGTTGACCTTTTGCATCATTAGAGGAAAGTGCCAAAAAGGCTTTCCTTGCTACTCTGCGAGCCTCTGAAGAAAGAACCAAAAGAGAGACAAGTTGCATTGAATAGATCATCCAATGAAACATCACTTATTAGAAGTTGAGTCAAGAGAATCAAATCAATTCCACAATTTTCATTTCACAGTCAAGAAAATTTAGGGCTCGGATCACTGAGAAATAAATTCCAGAATCTGTTTTTCAGTAAAAAGATAGAGAACGAGAGGGAGAGAGAGAGAGAGAGAGAGAGAGAGAGAGATGAGTTTTATTGGATAGTAAATAAGTAAATCCTATACAACATCAATTAGTATTTAGTAGAAGTAGAGTCTAGAGACAATTAAAACAGGTCCACAACTTTGAACTTTGATTTCATCGACAGGAAAATTCAATCTTGTCACTTGAAGAAATTTTAAAATTTTAATATATAGATATATTTTTTACAAAAATAAAAAATAAAGGGGAAAATCATTTAACTGCCAAGAACCAAATTTGTAAATCAATTATCATTGGGAATGTCAAAGAAATTGTGTATTTAACCTAGAAATTTGTATTCCATACATATGAGAGGGAAGACAATTTATCACTTTATCATCCAAAGAACAAATATGCTACCTTTTGGTAGAAACCAGAGATAGCATTTGCATCTGGCTGTTAATCAGGGACCAACTTGACTATTCTCTTATAACTTAAGGACAAAAAATGGTTTCCCCTTAGGCCCTTACATATAAGCCTATAAGGAATACAAATTTTATTTGAAATTCCGAATTATAATGTCTTTTCTTTTTCTAGGTTACTTTCATTTGTAAGCTTGTAATTATTTGAACCAGTGCTACACTGTACCACCAACCAAAATGGCACCTTGTACAGCAAGTTATATAGGATTATGCTCACTCAAACATCTAAGAGCTAACCTCAACACAAACAAAGGCAGGCTTGCAGGTAGGAGTGTAGGACATACCATAGAGTGAATCAGCATTCGAGTCCTTGACTGAACGACCATGCCGCCATCCCATCTTCAGCAGCAACTTTGCTCCTGGTCAGGAATAGAAAAATTCTTATTAAAGACAAATAACAAACACACATGCAGACAAGGTAATAAAAGGGTAAGTAGAAATGGAATAATTTCCACAATACAACCAAAACACACCAATGGACTCAGGTGCTGAAACTACTAGCTCATCAGGAACAGGTCCGGGAATAACTGATGGCCTGCAACATACAATTTGATGATCAGACATTAAAAGAAAAAAGCAATAGAATGAATTTCCAGGGAGTAAAAAAGAAGAATAAATAGAAATCAATAGGCATGATCTTAGATGAAAGCAAGTTCTGATCCAATGCAAATTCATGAAAATATTCACATGCCAAAGGCAGAGAAAAATGCATTCCGAGTTTCAGATTATGGCAGTAGTTAAAAATAAACTAAATTTTGAATGAGAAAATTCCCCTACACTGAAATAATTAAATCAGATTGCACTTCCCAAAATAAGAGAACAGACTTCATATAAAATGCTTAAGAAACCATGAAAATAAAACATGCTCAAAATTGAGATCGAATTCCTCGGAACATGGTATAATGTTTAGTGACTAATGATAGCTGATCAAACTATGTATACATATCAAACAGCTTCCTTCGTATGGATAAATACATTCAAACAAATCTACTATATCTAATAATTTGATATATATACACACACATGACATATAAAATAAATTTGTTTGATATGAGATAGCATGTGCAACCTCTGCTTTTGCTCCTGTTCAGCTTGTTTACGAGCACGTTCAGCAGCAGTAAATCCAAATGTATCGTACTGTGACGAAGTCCCAAGGTGGCCCTCCATTTCCTATCAAATTATTTATATTAAAAAAATAAATACACCGTAAAAAATAACTCATTCAACTTGCTTTAGAGAACCAGGAATGCTAAAATAAGAAAACATACATCTTTCTCATCATCATCCAAAAAGTTATAAATACTCTGCTGCTTGATTTCAGCTCTGCTTTTCCGAGACGATGTAAATGACTGTGGAGTCCATCCTGTGCCATGGTGATAAAACACCAAATAAAAGTAATGTCAAGGCATAAAATATGAACCAAACTAATAATTATAAAACAAACTACCTTCTTTTGAGCCAACTGTATTGTAATATCCTGCAGAATAACCACCAGTAAATGCACCATGAAATCTCCTTCTACCCTCTTCATCCGTGACCTGGAATTCAAAAATTATCAGGCATATTAAAGAGGACAAAACTCTTGCTCATTTCTAAATACAACAAGGCATGTGAACAAAAGAAGATAGAAACAAATATGGTGGTTCTAAAAGAAACTAAACAAAAGATATAAGAAATTTGAGTAGCATATACAGGTTTAGAAGCAGCCATAAAAATCCAAGGTGCCCAGGATTGAAAACTATCTTAACAGCTCAGAAGCCACAAATTCCTTTAAAGTCATCACTAGATCATTCAAATTATATCAAATTGTTCAGTTCAAGCAGCACGCAATCTTCAGAGCTAATATTTAGCCACCAGTGATGGCATTGAGATTGCAACTCGATACGAACTTGACGAAAACAAACATCCACTCAAAAATACATATATAAGAAACATTTAATAGATTAACTTATTCAATGATGTAATATACTGAGCTCTCACAATACGCAATTTCACAAACACATAGGATCCTACTCCTCCCAAGACCTCAGTAGAGTTTGCGCATACACAGCTTATATGAGTGCCTTTGGTGGAATTACCTCTTGCTTCCAAGCTGGAAGGCTGCGCAATTGGCCGGAGGCCTCAGCGACGGCCTTCTTCTTCCGGCTGGAGACGTCTTCCTCTCGCTCTATAGGCTTTCCGAAGAAGACGAAATCCTCCTCGTCGCTGCCCATTCCCAATCCCTACCTGATTAATATCTCCTTGCAAGTTTCTTGAGAAAACTGAAATCGAAATCTCTGCTACGTTAAACAAATTTTATAGGCAATTTCACAAGTGGCGCGCCGTAACTGTTTGACAAATTAGCTGCGGAACTTGGATCCTTAGCTCCTCAACTCCAAGGAAACGAGAAAGAGCGCAAGGAGCCATTGGGGCACAAAAATGCGAAACTAAGGGCGTAACGGGAAGTTCATCAATCTTAGGGTCCGTAGTATGAAAATGGCTTAGAAAATTTTTTTTTGGAAAATGAGTTGGAAAATATTTTTTTTGACAGCACAACAAAAAATAGTCGTGTTTGGTTCATTTTCTAATAAATGAGATAGAATTATATAATTAAACATTTTATATAATTATTTGTTATGTTTAAAATAAAAAAATTATAATAATATTTATTTTTTAAAATTAAATAATATTAATTATTAAAAAGTTTTTTTTTTAAAAAAAAAGGACCGAAGAAACAGAGAGAAGTTCTCTGGTTTTCGGCCTTCCTCTCATTCTCGGGTTTTTTTTTTAATGTTTTCGGTGGTCTGGTTTTCGACGAAAACATTGTTGTTGGAGTTCTCTCTGCTTTGAAGGAGAAGGCGGAGCTAAAATGAAGCAAGGGTGTGGAGAAGATGGAAAATGACTTCTCCAAAAAAAATGGGAAGTCATTTTCCATAAATTTGGGCTCATTTTTCATTGACTTCTCTTCATTTTTCTTTGACCGTTCATTTTCCAGCCTAGCCAAACACCCAAAACCCGGAAAATGATTCCAAACGAAACCTTAATACAATGGAGTGGACCATGGTGTTGTAACCATGGTCCAAATCGGGGTCATTTTTTTAATGAAAAAAAATGATGACTTTGGGTTATATGATGTGCTTAATTTTTTTTAATGATATTGTAATGAAATTACAGTGTTTATAAAATTAAAAATTGAATAACATGTTTTACATATTGAATGTATATTATCAAATGAAGTTGTAATTGAATTATAATAATATTTTAGTAGTGTTGTAATGAAACTATAAGGTATATAAAATAAAATTGAATAGAAGGTCCCACATAAGAGCAACCCCAATAGGGGGATTGTTCACGTTGTTTTAGGTAAAATGGGTGAAGTGGAGGAGAGAGGAGAGAGAAGATTGGGGTAGTTATGTTATTTGAGGGATTTTGTCTGAATTTTGGGGTTTTGGGGGATTTTAGGGAGTTTTGAGATTTTTTTTTTTATTTTTCCCTTTCTTTTTTTCATTTTCACCCATTTCTTTCCTAATAAAATCTCCTCAGAATCCTACCACTATTGAGGACGTCCTGATAAGTATATAGAGTTAATTCCAGCAATGATCCTCCGACTATGTTGATTTTTCATAATTGATCCTCGATTTTTAATTTGAACAATTTAGACACTTAACTTTAGAATTCTTTTCAATGTTAGTCCTTCCGTCAGATGAAGGTTAAGTCAATTAAGTAAATGTCAATTTGAGTGGTAAAAGTGTCCTTTCAAGTATTGAGTGTATATTTAGTCGTCTTTCTCCCTTCCTTGAAGGGGATTGCTTCATTAATTACGGTATGGGATTCATCCATTGTTTTATAAATGGCAGCACCATTCAAATCGGATTCTACGGAGTCATGTGCATTAGCAAGTAACATCGAGTTCACAACAATATTGTCATCATGATCAGAGCCATTCCTGATCAGCTGAAACTGTTCAGTGAAGATTTCAACAGGCCCAGAAGCTCTTCTCTCTTGGCAATAAGATGAGAGGTTGATATCATATATTGTTTCAGAGAAAACAAAGCTTCAACTACCAAGTAGAATGCATAATTTACTTCTAAATACAGTACTCAATTCAAATTTGACTTTAAAATGATGAGAAAGAGCTTATTTGATAGACTGGCAAACTCGTTAACAAGAATAAACAATTTACAGTTAAAAACAACCAAAAATAAGCTTGCCTCTCGTTGATTTTACTTCTCCAACGCTGCTCTGTTTCAGAATGCTTGGACTGAAGTGTGTTTGCCTTATGATCACTATGCCTCCCTTCCTGCAAACATCAGAATTGCAACAACATCAATAGGAAAGTATAGAGCATAGACAGATGTATATATTATGTACGGGAACCATCAAGAGTTCTGGAAAAAAAGTCCATGTCGTCGTCATCTTCATCCCCTTCATGGTGACTCTTCACAGTTCTCACCATTTCTACATGTATACCAGTTTATGCACATAATGGTGAGGTGAGAGAAACCTGACATGGGACACAATGACGGCTGATATGTGCTAGCGATGGTCAAAGAAGAGGCTCCGACGAAAGGCAAAGTCTGGCGACTGAGAACTGATGTGGATTCTGTAGAAATACGTACATAACGGCAAAAGGACGTTTTTACCTCTCAAATTGACGTCCCACTTAACCTTCATCTGACACGGAAAAACTAACATTGGAAAGAATTCTAAAGTCAAGTGTCTAAAGTGTCTAAATTAAAAGTCGGGGACCAATTGTGAAAAATCAACATAGTCGGAGGACCATTACTGAAATTAACTCTAAGTATATATTATCAAATGAAACTATAGTTGAATAAGATTGATACTTTAGTAGTGTCGTAATAAAACTACATTATGTATAAAATGAAACCGAATAGCATGTCTAACATATCCAGTGTATATTGTTAATTTTTTTTTAGAGAAAGGAGATGATATATTAAAGATCAACCAAAGACGAGAAACAGGTGGGTGGCGTAGAAAACCACGAACCAAGGGCAGACATAGAATCAGAATCCCGCGCTAGAACATGAGCTAAATAATTTGCTGACTTGTTGACATGACGAACTGAAAATGTTCCCGATGTCACTAGCAATCTTATGACATTGCTAATTTACTACCAAACCAACATATGAAAGATCCAAACGACAAGAGTTAAATGCTGAACAAAAATTCAAACAGTCTGATTCAAGAATACTGTTATTGAAACTATGTGTCTTCATCCAAGTGAACGCCTCCTTAACTGCCATAGTTTCCGCCATATACGGATCATCAGCGCAGTGCAGTCTTCCAATGGATGCTGCCACGAACTTGCCCTCGGAATTGCGTACAATAACACCAAAACCAGCACTGGAACCAAACAAAGCTGCATCCACATTACATTTAATGAAACCCGACTGCAGGGGAGTCCAGTTGTTGGAGGAGACCCTAATTGATGAAGGCAAAGAGGGTACCTCACTATGAACGGTGTACGCTTGGACCAAAAGTGCCGCATTGATATCTACTAGCCTTTTTAACGAGTCCAAGGAGGGAGAGGTATTCTTCCACACGAGATCGTTTCGATCATTCCATACTAACCACATAGCTGCCGCAATCTTTACCATCTCAGCAGGTTAGAGAGTGCACAGAAGGTTGTTTAGTAATCCTGGCAAATTCACATCACTTTGATTTGCATGAGCTCCCCACAACTCTCTAGAGAAACGGCATTTGCAAAAAAGGTGGTCGATGGTCTCATATTCACATTCACAAAGTAGGCATCCACCTCCCACCCATACATGCTTACTCCTAAGCGCTTCTCGAACTGGTAAAACGCCCCTCATAACCTCCATAAGAAATTTCGAACATTGGGAGGGGTAGGAAGCTTCCACAACTTACTCCATTCCACAAACTCAAGAGTCGATTCAGCATCATGGCGTCCTCTCATCAGATAGCGATAGCCATGACGTACAATGTATTTTCCATGCAAGTCGCCTCCAGTAGTAACATCATCACTACAATCCGGTGAAATGGGAGTTGCCAGGATCTTGGGTATATCTGCAGCTATAAAAAGATCTTCAATAATCTCTGTATCCCACGTCCCTGATTCGTTCATAAGTCCTGCCACCAGAGTTTCCCTCAAAGCTTCTATCACAGGAGTTGTTAGGGAAGGGTTAACTCTGTCAGATAGCCACGGTACCTCCAAGATTTTTGTGTTTTTCCCGTTGCCAATCCTCTTCGCTAAACCACCCTACAATATAAGCATGCTTGCTAAAATGGATTTCCAAATGTAACTTGGGTTGCTGCTAAGATTTGCTCCGAGGAAATAAGTTGTAGGATAATATTTGGCCTTCAGCACTTCAGTCACCAAGGTATTATGACAAGTTATAAGGCGCCATCCCTGTTTAGCAAGGAGTGATGGATTAAACTCATGGAGTTTTTTAAAGCCCATCCCGCCGGAGCTCTTCAGCCGACATAGCCTCGACCAACTCGTCCAAGAGATCCCTCTACTTGCCGAACCATTCTCCCACCAATAACGATTCATGAATCTCTCCAAACTGTCACAAATTGTAGCAGAAAAGAGATACACAGACATAGTGAAAATAGGGAGGGCTTGAGCAACACTTTTTAAAAGGATTTTCTTCCCCGCTCTCGAAATGAATTTTGTTCGCCAAGAACTCACGCGATCTTTTAATTTCTGCTCAATAAAACGAAAGGTAGCTACCTTGTTTCTCCCAGGAAGGATGGAAGGCCTAGATATTTGCCCAAATCTTCTGTCAAGCGCACACCTAGGAATCCAGCAATATACTCACGCATTTCAGTTGGTGTGCTCACACTGCACATTAAATTGGACTTATCAAAATTGATTCTTTGTCCCGAAGCAGCGCAATATAAGTCCAAAGCATCGTTCACTGTCACATTATACTGAATCGTCGTGACTCACATGAGGATCAATTGAACCCACTCTAGAGAAAAACCTAAGGCATTCAACATTCCCTCCAAAAAATTCCACTCCATCCTGTCGTATGCCTTAGTCATGTCAAGTTTTAGCGCAGACCATCCGACAGACCCTTGTCTTGTCCTTCTCAAATAATGACCAATCTCACCCGCCAAAATAATATTGTCAGAAAGTATGCGGTTCTTGATGAAAGCACTCCGAGTAGGTGAAATCATCTGAGATAAAATCTCCTTCAAACGATTGGTGAGCATTTTGGCTATCACCTTGTAGACTACATTGCACAACGCAATTGGTCGGAGATCTCCCACTTTTTTCGGCACCTTCTTCTTCGGTATCAAGGCAAAAGTAGTGTCATTTAGGCCAAGTGGGATGGTACAAGTATTCAGGCAGTTTAACACGAAACAAGATCAATCATGTCCCACAACCGGCCAAATACGTTGATAAAAAGCGGGGGTCATACTGTCCGGTCCCGGGGCTTTCTCCGGGCCATATGAAAAAAAGGTCGACTTCAATCTTCATGATTAAAAGGCCTCAACAGAGACCGTCATCTCATTCGTAACTCTGTGTTAGATCATATTGGAAAACAGTTAGCATTCGGTGGAAGCAGCTTAAAAAATATCAATGTTAATACCTTAGGATTTCGTCTTTAGTCCATCTCCCTCACCCACTCTCCTGCGCTATTCTGAATTCTTTGGGAGGTAGTTGGTTGTTTACGAGTTGTAACACATTTGTGAAAGTAATAGTATTACTATCACCCTCTTTCAACCAAAGCTGTTTTGGACCTCTGCCGCCAGAAGACTTCTACTGCAAGAGAACAATGGTTTAACTCCGCTCCTTTGCTAAATAATCAGCAACAGGCTTGCGGACTCCTTCATCCCGGAGGAAGGATAACCGGAATGGAGTTGGCTACTGTGGCGGCCATATTGATTGTATAATCGCCTCCCCATCTAATAAATTTCCCCACACTGAGCCACAAGCCGTTGAAATCAAGCCTGCAGAAAGTCCCCATGCATGTTCAACAACACACGACAGTTTCTCGTACATGCAGCCGCGACGACTAAACCTGATCTTTTTTTGTTACATACTGCCTCGGGACACTTCAACATCCAAAAAAAATGCGCTAGATCAGCATGTTTTTGTGGGCGTGGGGTTGGGGGGATGTTAATAAATTGTGAGACTCTTCATCTATAGTTATCAATTAGTCTTAGGAAAACAGAGCTCTGTCAAGTCGCTCTACTAACCCATGGTCAGATGCCTCGGCCACAGGTCCCAAGTGTAGCGACTCCAACATTATCCAAGTCATTCAAATTACATTCTCAAAGTATCTTGAAACCACGAATGATGGGAGTCGGGACGTTGAAGATCCCCTTTTCCGATGTGCATGCTAAGTCATTAAAATCACCCAAGACGCACCGATGGTAGGTTTGATTACGCATGAAGATGTGGAAGCAAGTTCCCACGAATGCTGTCTCTTGGTTGACTCTGGAACCCATAAAAACATGTTAAACGCCATTGTGGTTTCCCGGGAAGTTACCACAACGTCAATGTGCTAGTCCTCTCTTATACCGCCAGAGAGTGCTAGTCCTTCCCTCAAACCAGTTCTTTCAAAACAAAACTTCCTTCTTCAACCCATCAGCGAACGAACAAACTCCACTTGATTTTATTCGATTTTGTCTCATTAAAAAGACAAATACGGGACGGTTTTTGGGCACTAATCCAATAGTACCAACTGTTCGAGACGTCATCCCGCAGTTCCAATGAGTGTACTACATTGGAAGGGCCTGGGAACACCAGGACTCGCCAATGGCACAGTTTTTTTAATGCTTGCTCACATCCATATCAATGGTTATCATCAACTTCATTGTCTAACTCCATTCAGACGTCGGCTTGGGTCAATAAATACCTACTAGAATACATCGTCAGGCACGTGGCCGGCACCATTCCCCCACCCCCCCCACCCCCCCACTTATATATGACTTGATATGCAGTGCTTTTGAGTTGAGATTGCCATGCACATTGGGACAACGACAGGTAAGGAACAGATAATCATCCTGATTGCATAATTTATTGAGATGATCCTTTCCATTGAGGTTCCATCATCGGCCGTAGTTTCGGGGGAATGCTCAAGAACTCCGTCGGTAGTTGTGTCGTTGTCTCCGGGCTTCCATTTGTACCAACTGATGGAGCGTATCCTTCTAACGTAACTGAGCACCATAAGGCTTGCCTTGTTTAGGATCCCAGATACGTAGTTTAAACTTTAGGACAGAAACGGTCGCCATGGCCCAAGATACTGCAAACAAAGCAGAAAGTTGGTAGTCGCTCATAGCGGAACTCAACTGTCGCTCATAAAACCACCGAGGGCTTCCAGCAGAGCCTCAGATCGCAGGCCCGTCGGAAGACCATGAATTTGAATCTAGAACGCAGTATCATCCAGAGAGAAAACAGCAGGTGTTGGGGAAAATTGCAACGCCAACGCGGATCTGGAAAGCCTTTTAAGACGCAGGACACTACGGATGTATGGTAGAAAAAATTTGTGCCGTGTTATAATAACACTACCTTAAAAGCGTTTATTTGCGGGTAACGGTGCAGTATTAGAACCCTGGCACGCTTTCGACGGATACACAGGACCTACTACGGATATGCTTGCACTCAGCAATCGCGTAGGCGACCTCACTATGCTCATAACGACGAGAGGGAGAGGAGAATCGAATTAAATGAACGAATTCAAGGTGTGTTAGTGAAACGATGTTTGGGGAGCTGCTAATTTATAGTAAGCGCCCCTCATCCCTTCCACAAAAGGTTGGAAGCGGACGTACATTTATCCACAAACCTAGCACCAATATGCGCTGTCACAAGACTAGCGCACAGGGCTAATGCCACCCACCAAAAACGCACAAGCTAAGCACATCCCAAGCTGTTATTTTCAACAATCCCCCACAAATTAAAGAGGAAAGAAAAAGGGTAAAGGTATTTCTGAGCAGTACAAATGAGTTGATCCTTAGTGACCTGAGTATCTTTTCCGGGAGTGATGTTAATCTGAGCTACCGGTTAGATAATTTTGAACTCGAATGCACACACCCACATCAAAAAAGCAGTCTCAAAGTCAAATCTTGACTCTTATGAACCCTTAGAATTAAAGAACTGTTAAGCTCACCTGCTCCTCACAATCAATGGACTTCTACCCGTCAAAGTAACTCACAAAACAGACTTTAAACCGCTACCTAACAATTCCCGCCACCATTAAAGGGATTTTAGGCTGATGTTGTCATTGCCTGATAACGACTCAAAAAACACAATTTTAATGCCAGGTTGTATAAAAGTATGAACTGTCATATAGTGAATTAAAGTACTTCTCTAGACGGGAGGAAATTTGATCTTGATCTCATTCGAATAGACAACAAGTTTGAACTCAACGACTTAATTTGCTTTGGTCGCTTGAAATCTCATGAGGTCATACTCACGACCCTAAGATATCCCCTGTTAGTTCTATTCTAGGATAGACCTTCAACTCCTGTCAAGTATACCTCATTCGCAGGACACCATGATCGGCTACAGAGATTTATGGGTACCTATACCATTTCCCTTTGATGTGTCCTAAGGACGGTGTTTTAGCCCTTGGTGAAAATGATCGCAATTTTCCTTTCAGATCTCAAAAAACCATTGTGCATTACCCCATATACTTATTACGCTGCCGATACAGAATCATGTCTGACTTTATTGTGTCTACGTTTCCATAGTAGACATTGTTTTGCGGCAAACAAATGACAGTTTGTGAACAACAATGTGGTGAAGGTGTTGGACCTCCCCAATACAGGTATCTCCATGTTTCTTAGGCCACTCAGCTTCTTGGATGCCTCATTATATTTCATAAGAGGCGGGTTTAGCCTTTTTCTACTCAGTTAGGATCTCTTTAGGTCTATCTCACATAGACCATCCCAATTGGCTATAAGGCACCAGAGCAACTTTGATCTCACTGTTTATGCGGTGAATTCTTAGTTATGTCTCAACCAAACCACCCCTTTCTTAAAACGAGTTATGAATTCATTAAAGAGTTGTAAGCTCAACCTCACAGGCGGTGACTTCATTAGGTTTTCTCAAATTAAACCACCCTTCTCACAAGAGTTATGAATATCATTAAGAGCTGTAGACTCAACCTCACAAGTACACACACTGTTCGGGAATTGGACCAACTAGTGTACTATATGTTACTTTCTTTCATGGCTTCGTTTGACCCAGAAGTGGGATAACACGATTATTACACTTGGACTCAAGTCCTCTCAATGGAGTCAACGACTCAATCCCCATAATTAGTCTTCAAGTAAGTTGATTCTTGGACCAAACTTACATGCACTTTTGACGAGTCACTTCTTTTACTCGATAAATAATCCCTTGAGATCTTTATGGTTTAACATGAAACATTCTCTATTCATCATTATTCTCAATACCACAGAGAATCCTTTTGGATTGAAAATTATTTACGGAGTTTATTACCCCACATGAAACCTTACAAAATAATTTGTTCAAAGTATTTTATCTCTTACCCAGACTGATATTTGTGCCAAACTTTAAGCTCCTTTGTAGACTGAGTCTTTGCCGCATAATTTGTGACCTATTATCAGCATTTTGCACTCTGCCTGATACAATGCTCAACATTGACTATATTTCAACAAACTTGGTTTCCTCAATTGATACCAATTACCTTAATAGGAATTATAGGTATTTCAAATGACCTCAACCAGAGTTTAAATAATATATATACAAGTGCTCATTTGTTAGTAAGCTATAGAAAAATGTTGTTCCACATGGCTACATCAAGCTTTGACAACATAATCACAAATTACATCATATTCTTATAAAAATTAATCTCATACAAAAAAGAATATTTTAAGTTCTATTTATTCGGAATATCTATTCACAAAGCTTCGAGTTGACGAGCATCAGTTTTTCCTTCCTTTGAGGAATTTAAAACTCATATAACAGCATTCACAGGATGCAGATCAATAATTACTATTGGCAGTACTTTCAAACAACTTTTATGAAAGGCTGTGGATATGTATTAAGCACATATGAAAGTCATCCATTTCAGGTAAAGATCAAGTGGGCTCTAACTAGCTGCATGAATCAACACCCTTACTTTTAAAAAACTCCCAGGTCGAGTTGGTGAAACCGAAGTTACTTAAAACCTCTTTCCTAGACAGAGTGTTCAAGAATGATGACTTTTCCATGTTCTCACTAAATTACAATTGCAAGCCCTATGATAAATAAAAAAAAGCATATAATCTATGCACGATTATTTCAAGATTAATGTCATTTAGTATTCAAAAATACTAAAGAAATAAGTACTACTAAGTAATCAAAATCTAGATGCTCAACCAGAATTCAGTACTAAGATAACCATACTTCATGCGAACCCCTTAGAACTAGAGCAAATATACTTACTCAAAAATAACCTATTTATTTAACGAGACTCAATATCATCTTGCTCTGTACAGATGATTTTGCTATTTTGCCCTTGTGATGGTAGCACTTGGTGTGCTCGGTGTCCTTGCTTTTCTGCACGCAAAACACTCCCTTTAAACTTCTTGATTTTTCTTACTCCTTACGTTGTAGACGGTTCTGACACTCTATTGATTCATTCCATTGGCACCGTACTTTTCTGACAGTTTATTCCCAAATTAACTTTATGCGATCTTTTTGACATAAGATGTCGAACAAATCGTCATTCATTTGTGACAGCAAGTATCCTCTGGCTGCCGCATTGTCATGCTAAATTGAATCAGAGTGTACACCTGGTTCTGAGCCCGGAATGTAATCTATTTTCAGGATGCTTCCTCGATTACTTCCACCCGATGTAATCAGGTTCACTGATTACATTTTGTAGGCACCAAACGGAGGAGAACACTGTTGGAGTAGGTTCAGGTGCAACTGAAGTATAGCATACGTAAATCCAACTTTAATTTGTTCAAAAAATAAAAAACCATTTTTGAGCCACATCTGCTTGTAATTCTCGCATCAAGCGCAGGTGATCTCATTGATTAGATACCGGATATTGACAGGAAAGTGTCATAATGCTAAAGGTTGACTGTTGCACAAATAATCGATTTTAACTGTTGGGGGAAAATTGGCAACGCCACACGCGCGATCTTTTCGAAGCCTTTTAAGACATGCCGGACACTACGGAAATGTATGGTAGAAAGAAAATTCTGTGTCGTGTTAATAATAACACTACCTTAAAAAGCGTTATTTGCCGGGGTAACGTGCAGTTAGAACCCTGGCAAGCTTTCGACCGGGCTACACAGACCCTTACTACGGATAGCTTGCACTAGCAATCGCGTAGGCGAAACCTCATATTGCCTCAGGCGACGACTTTTGAGGGAGAAGGAGAATTCGAATAAATGACCTCGATTCAAGGTGTGTTTTGAAACATGTTGGGAGCTACTATTTATAGTAAAGAGGGGCCCCCTATCCCTTCCACAAAAAGTGGAAAGGACGTACTTATCCACAACTAGCGCCATATGCGCTGGTCCACAAGACAGCGCACAAGCGCTAATGCCACCCACCAAAAACGCCCAAAGCTAAGCACACTCCAAGCTTTCATTTTCCAACAGCAGCATTCTTCTTGCCGGCGAAGATACGCTTGAGACTAGCAAGTTTTGTTCAAAAAGCCAGTGACCGTTCTCATAACAATCGTGATCTAATCGCCTTCATGGGTAAAAGTGAAATAAATAAGAGATGACCATCAAGCTCACGGGACACTTCCATTCCCATTCCGGGTCTCAAGCCAATGCCATAGCTTATCTGCGAAGAAAAGTGAATTATAGTAGGCCTGTCAATATCAGGCACCTACTGCACGAAGCTTTGTCATCAACCGGGTGGTCCCTAAAGAGACATTCGCAAACTGATGAAAAACCGCCGTCACTCATCGAGCCACCAGCCATGGAGAGAATGAGCAGTGGAAGTTTGAAAGTCTGGAGTTCGCCATAGATTGTGATCAACGAAAACCAGAGCGGGGGAGGGACACTGGGAAACTCAACAGATCAGAGAGAAAAGCTCGCCACTTAGAGAAGGAGGAAACTCGCGAAGCTAGTAAGAGGAAAAAATTCTACGGTAATGTGTACTATTGTTAATTGAAGTTGTAGTTTGAATTAAAATGGTATTATAGTAACTTCAAACCTGATTCTTAGGAGGTTGATTCATTGGATTGAAGGCACTGACAACTGGAGGGGAGCTCTTTAATTTGGAATGTTATCATAGATGTTGACAATGGGATGAACAAACTTGGTGGTGAACGATTAAACATGTGTAATATATAGCAAAATGATGTTGCTGGTGGTATTACTGGCGAGGTTGGAGCAAGCTATGTCTAATGATATGAACGAACTGGTCACGAAAGCTCCGCCAAGGGATGCATGAAGCGGTTTGCAAGGATCAAAAAAGGAATCCCCTTGTCTAGGAGGATTACTTTTTGAACAATAACTAGCTCGTTTTTTGGGTTTACCCCTCCTTTCTATATAAAAATGGTACTTTAGTGATACTGTAATGGAACTACAATGTGTATAAAATAAAACTGAATAGCAACTCTCACATATTGGTGGTAATATGGTATGTTGTTAAATGAAATGATAATTGAATAATATTGATATTTTAGTAGTGTTGTAATGAAACTACAGTGTGTATAAAATGAAATTGAAAAACAAGATAGGTTGTTACATGGACCATAACAGAATTTGTCGTCTACTAGCGTTAATGGAAAAAATTTCAAACGACGTCGTTTTTCTACCTGGTCCACGTTGCTACGTGGACCACGGTCCACATTAAAATTTGCCGAAGTTCATCTTTTTTCTTTGTTTAAAAAAAAAAAAAGGAAATTGCATCTTTGGTCACTATTTGACTCAATCTCTGAGTTATGGTTGTATCCATTTTTTACCTCAATTATGAGCAAAGTGATGAGTTTGGTTACCGACGTTAGGTTTCCATCTCAACTTGACAGAAAACACACAAATCCCATATTATTAGAGGGGTAAAGTAGGAAATTCGCATCTTATTCTTCTTCTTATATTAAAATCACATTCACAACATTATTTTCTACTT
>VALG01012270.1:0-25018 GCA_009835305.1 Ipomoea purpurea
TATAACATATATATATACATATACATATAATATATACACACACCACAACACACACGACACACACACACACACACAACACAACACACACACACACACACACACACAACACACACACACAACAACACACACACACACAACACTACATATAAATATTACTTATATATAATAATATATATAGTAAATATATTATATATATATATATATATATATATATAATTTAGTATATAGTATTTCAACGCGTTGAGTGGGTTTACCAGCATCATTCCTGAACAAGATTATATTTGGCTTTCAGGACAGATGATTAGCTCCAGACGCGCTAGAAGATTCTTGGATAGATAGATGTTTTTCCTTTCGGCATGCGTGTCATGGATTGATGAAATAAGATATTAGTTAGTTTAGCATTTGTGCATCTGAGTCTTCCAGCTCAGATGTGGCATTAGGCACCCCGCACGCTTATGTTTAGTATAATGCTTTGTTTGGGATTTTAATGAGAAATTACCTTTATCTATATAAGTTTTAAAAGTTTAAATCTGGGGTGTTCAGGTGCACTGCCCGCGGTACCAACTTACTCCAAAAATAATCCCTTCGGGGATTTCACAATAAGTCCAAATTCAAGGACCAAAACACCCAAATCTCACACAATACAAACAATATGACTAAACCCAATAAAAGCCAAAGCAATGGCATACATGGACCCTAAAACAAGCTAAAACAGCATTACCACAAGACAATGCATTCAAATCTCACATTTCATCACAAGAACACAAGTAGAAGCCAAAAAATCATCATAAAGTAAGAAAATAGGTTTTGTAAAAGCATGGGCTACCTTTTTTTGTAGCCTACACACTTCACTTTTCTCACCCTTAGAAAGCCTTCTCTTAAAGCTCTCTTCCCACAACCAGCTTTCATAAACAAAAACCAAGACAACAAAGATTCTATTTTAGAAAAAAACATCTAAAAGGGTTCTAAAAAACACAAGAGAATCAAGGATCTACCCTCCCCTATGTTCAAGATATGGGAAAGTAGGGAACCTGGAAGACAACTTGAAGATTTAGGGATGCCAATTTTTAGCTGGAGAAGAAGGCTACCAAATTCTAGAGAGAGGTAAGAGATTTGTGTTTAGATTGTTGGTAATGAATGAAGAGATGTTTTGCTAGGTTAGCTTGAAGCACAAACCTTAGGTAGAAAGACAACTTCCCTTACTAAAGTTTGGAAGAATAAGGAGAAAGGGAAACTCAAAGCATAATACAACCCTTTGACCTGATTGACTAGTCAAATTCTAGTCCTCCAACTATTGGAAATTTTTCAAGATTTTTTAGGAATAAATTACAAGGAAGCTAGATTAATTATTCAATTAATCCTTGACTAGATTTTGATTACGGGTTCACCATATCATGGCTCTTGGTATTAGTTAATCAAGAAGACGGAGGCTTTTTTGAATAGCCTTTTTAGAGGTACGCTATGGCGATGGATGATATATTGAAATAGACTGCGCACTATAAATAATAACGCAGATAGGGAAATTTTACTTTGAAACATGTACTAGGTATAACAATCAAACAATCCTTGAGGGATTGATTTGTGATAATGCAGTGAGTTAGATTTGGATTTAAAACAAAAGTAACATCCCCAAAACAGATAATTCAGTAATTTCTCCTCACACATGCTTTATAAATACTCATGTGGATAAGAAATTGTAATATCTAACTCATTATGTTTGCCCTAAGAGACCCAATTGGTCATGCCATAATTAAAAAATGGGTCTCTAAAAATGTAAAGATTATCGCAACATAATAAGTGTCAAAGTATATGAAATTAACCGCAAATGGCATATAAAATCAGGGGCAAGTATACACATTGAACAAAATGAGTGAAACATTCGACAATCTTAGGGAGATTAAACGCCAAAAGAAGTATTAGAATGGTGGAAAATTATCAAATATTAGCAATTATTTGGCTTCAGGCAAACTAACATTGGTTGTGACTCACTTTTGGTTGTTAACACATATCATTTTGCATAGTACATATCATTAAAATAGAAGTTGCAGACTTCGTTCATTGAGTCATGATTCATTAGTCATCAAATCAATCCATATTCAGAATCTTTCAGACCTTTTTTAAAGAAAAATATACCCAATGACCAAACACATGTCAAGATATGGAAGATTTAAAACTCCATAGGAGTATGTTACTCACAAAAGGAAACTATGTTCTTGGATTATTTAAAAATGACATTCAAAACCACTTAGTGTAATTTGTCATGTACTACATACTGGAGTACAATGTGACTATCATAAATGGACACACAAGATAACGAGTGACAGATTAAATTTAACGTTCTAGTTTGCCTTCTGGGGCAAAACTATATTAAATATTTATGCTATATATCGCAATATTTAGACTCACATCTAATCGATATCACAAGATCCAAATTATGGTTAGCAACGACAGGTGCAACCTAAACAATGAAAATCATATTGAGGAATTCATGATATTGTCTCACTTATACGTTGTGTGATAAAAATCACAATAGCTATGGTCTTATAGCAAATTAATAATCATATTGAGAATTCATGGACTACGCCACACTATTCTGACAGACCGAAGATTTTTCCAAAAGTTCAAAGAACACTTAACAAAAAAATATTAGAATAATGACATTATTGCATCTTTAATAGCATTGGATTAGCCATTAGTGTATTTTGCTTTGTAACAGCTATTCCCTTAGTATTTATATTTAAAGTTGATTCTCAAATGGATAAGATGGCTAATTCCTTTGGAGTCTTTATCTTCTCTCTACTTTACCTAATCTCTTTTTCCAAAAAACTTTCTTCTAATTTTATATTATATTGTTCCTGCAAATCCACCGGCTAGGACGCTAACGGGCCAACGGGCATCAACATTTTAAACAAGAATCACATTAGAATAACAACCAAAAATCAATCATCAAATTCATAAAAAAATTCTAGAGTTTTTTTCCCAAAATGTCCATCGACTATTGCTCATTCTCAATTTTGCATTTCGACTTTCCAATTGCACCCAATGTGGTCCCTTGACTTTAAAAAATTTCACCCAAAAAAAAATGGTCCCCCGGGTTGGTTTTTAGTCAACTCAAACGTTAATTGTGAGGGTATTATGTTCAATTCACGTCGGTGGAAGGCAAGTACTGACTGATGGTCCAAGCAACGTCGTAAATGTGGTTGGAAAATATCGTTGATGGCTAATTTTTAGTCGGAGAATAATTAGGTTCCGATTCGCCGTCGAATAATCCCCAAGGAGACACCCGCGGAGATTAATTAGGTTCCAAGTCTTTTTTCAGTCGGAGAAAAATTAATCCCCAATTTTCAGTTGGAGAATAATTAGGTTTCGATTTGCCGTTGATTTCGCTGCTAGCTTGGAAATTCGCCGCAGTCGGAGAAAAATTAATCCCCAAGGAAAACCTTCTGGCGCAAAGGCTCCGATTCGCCGTCAAATAAGCAATTCAAAGGTGTCAGTATGCAACAGCTGGTGACCGTTGTCCCTGGCACATCCGGATTGGAATCATATCAGATATGTGCTTTCTAAGCTAGCGGCGGAAACACCTTCAAGTCGTCGAGTCCAACCAATCAGATGGAGAAACCAACACGATGAGCAGCAGCGTTGGCCTCTGGCTCTTTTCAGCGAGGCAGCGAGCGGGGATGACAGTGGTTGACACCGGCGACCTTCGATTGGTCCTCCTCCGGTGCATAGTAGTGACTAACGAGCAGGAGGTGTCTGGTTTTCTTGACCTGCGGAAATTTTGATAGAATACACCCTCATATGCTTGCGATTAGCTCACCGAGGCTGTGACGATGTTCAAAAGTTAAAATCTGATCCTCACAGTTGTAGTAGCTATGTTGATGATTGCATGCACTTTGCCGAAGACAGAGAGGGATTTGGTGGTGGCGATGGCCGGCCAAAACATCCGCTTGATCTCTGTCACTCTAAGATTTTACATCTCTAAAGGCGGCATGGCTTCCGATAATTTCAATCCGTTTTTTGGGTGAATTTTTAGTTCCAAATCTGAATCATAAATCTAAGGAATTAATAGGTTTTGAGTTAGAAAAATGGTATCTTGCGAGATATTTTGCTCGTACTAAGCTTCTCTTGAGGTTGATATTGCTAGAATGAGGAAAGAAATGGGAGAGGACGTGACCTTTCCGCCGCCGGACATAATGGGTGCATCGCCGGCGGGAGCTAGAAAGGGAGGTGATAATTTTACTATGAATTGACCGAAATACCCTCATAATTAACGTTGAATTGATGCAAAACCTAACAGAGGACCATTTTGGGTGAATTTTTTAAATTCAAGGAGCACATTAGGTGCAATTGAAAGTCAAAATGCAAAATTGAGATTGAGTAATAGTCGAGGGACCATTTTGGGAAAAAACTCTAAATACTAGAATAAGGATAAGGAGGCCGAGCCTTCAGAATTTGAGGAGTTAGTGGCACAGGCCTTGTTTGATTTGGAAAATACCAACTAAGAGCTCAAGAGTGACTTGAAGGACCTGTACATCAATGATGCTTGTACAAATTGATGTCTCTGGAAACAAGAAGGCTGTAGTTATCCATGAGCCGTACAGACTGAGAAAAACTTTCTGCAAAATTCATGTTAGGCTTGTGGAGGGAGCTGGAGAAGAAATTTAGTGGGAAAGGAATGTGATTCTGATTGCCACCCGGAGGATTCTGAGGCCCCCGAAGAGAGGTTTTGCTGTACAACGACCCACGCAGCAAGACACTCATTGTTGTTCATGAGGCCATGCTGGAGGATGTTTTTGTCCCTGCCGAGATTGTTGGGGAAAGCGGGTAGGTATCACCTTGATGGATCCAGGATAACCAGGGACGGAGCCAGAAGGGGGGAGCTGCCCCCCTCACCCCACCCCCACCCCATTATATAGTTTTTGTATGTATATATGTATATATAGAACAGGTTTTAGTATTAGTATATAAAAAAAAAAAAAGATATAAAAATTATTATATAAGAGTGAGTTAGATTAGGTGGTAGAGCGCATATTTTGCGTAATAGTGAGGTTAAGGGTTCAAATTTTGGCATCAATATAGTTTTATACAATTCATTATTGTGTTTTCATATTTTGTTATGGATATTTTTATAAAATTTCGATGTGCTTTATTTTTTGCGTCCATATCCAACAATATTTACGACTATATATTTCTTAAGTAATCTTATTATTTATTTTAATTATCTACTTTTGTTTTAATGTTGCGTTTACTTGAAAAATTTCTGAATGCCGTTTGTAACTGTTCGCCTCCCCACCCCCAACCCCCTACCAAATTCTAGCTCCGTCCGCCTTACAAGATATATGAAGGTGTTCCAACCAGAAGAACAACACAGAATACCAAGCTCGAAGTACATTTTTCTACAGTTTACCGAATGTTTACACGCAAAGATGTTGTCTTCGAGTACCCTCTAACCGAGGCTTAGCCCGCTCCACCTTTGTACTCGGGCTTGTTTACTATTATGCAAACTGGGAACATTTAGTGAGCTTGTTTTTAGAAACATCGGCGTTTTGGTAGTTTGTTAACGTTAATTACAGGTCTCATATGGTCCGTCCAAGTATATGGACTAGATACTCGGAGGACCATTGGAGTATGTATGGATAGGGGCCAATGATTCTCAAAAGTGCAGCTCTCCATTAGAGATGTTCTCTTTTGTTTGGGAGGACTTCCCCATTGCGGTATGGTAGTGTCATTGATGTTGCCAGATTAATTTCAGAGAAACTTATCATATTTATAAAAAAAAACATACTAGAATAAGAATTGTAGTTTGCATTAAGCTTCACATTCGGAAGCGCAAACCCGTCATGGCGCGACAACCGACGTGCCCGCGTCTGAGGATTCTGAATTAAACCATCCGCATCCGAAAATGCCTTTTATATCTTGAACCGAGGCGAACGAAACCGGACGCGCAGATAAGCTTTGTCGGTTGTAGGCTGGTTATATATATTTCATACTCCGACTCCCCTGGAATACTGGCCGAAAGTTGTTAGTTTTGGCGTTAGGTTTAGGGTTAGGGCTTGATAGACAGCTATTTTCGGACGTTCGGTGTTAAGCCTTTAGTATTATTGTTGATGTTAATACGCCAACCTCCGTTCATTTGCCGTTAGTCGTTCAGTTCTCTAGCTCTTCCATTCTCTCTGTTGTTCGTCTAACTTCTCTCTACTCCGGATAGTGTTGATTCTCTCTTGGAGTCTGTTCTCTACTCCTTTGTTCTCTCTTCTTCCTCCAATAGTCGAATTCTCTGATTCTCTTTGTTCTGTGTTCTCTGACTTCTCTGTTATTGTCTCACCCTCTTGAGACGGTGAGACCTATGTCTAAGATAGTCATCTCCAATTCTCCGGTGGTCGTTGGCAACTTAGAGTGGTGGAAGCCCTTCTCGTGGTGATTACTGATTAGAGGCCCTTGCTCTCCAGGAAATATTTAGGGAAACCAAGTAAAGAAAATCCTAGCTTTTATATTTATGATTTATTCATTGCATGTTGATATATTTGTGTTATATGATGAATACGTTTTGTTATGTTGTGATTTATTATTGTGGAATCTGTTTTAATCGCAAACCCTAGTTTTATATTTGTGATTTATGTGATATATTTTGAATATGTTATGATATAGTGATATATTATGATATATTATGGTAGAAGCTGTTTTAATCGCAAACCCTAGTTTTATATTTGTGATTTATGTGATGTATTTTGAATATGTTCTGATATAGTGATATATTCTAATATATTATGGTGGAAGTTGTTTTAATCGCAAATCCTAGTTTTATATTTGTGATTTATTCACTGTATTGTGATATATTGTGTAGAGCTGTGCAAATCCGACCCAACCTGCTAATATTGTGATATATTCTGATTATCTGATATAAATCATCTAATGATGGAAGCAGTGTGATTTTGTGATATTATGTGAGCCGTTGTGATGTCCCTTTAAAAGTTAAGGCTTAAATGTGAAATTATCAAGCTTAAAACTTGAAATTTCCATTTATTGGTAGAAGCCCTTAACTGAAATCCAGATAATGCTAAACTGGATACAGTTCCTGAATCTGAATTTCTTTGTAATGTAAATATGTGATATGTTTATGAATGTATGACACTTAAATGCCCTTAACTGGCACTTAAATGTCCTTAACTGTTTGTGATGTCCCTTTAAAAGTTAAGGCTTAAATGTGAAATTATCAAGCTTAAAACTTGAAATTTCCATTTATTGGTAGAAGCCCTTAACTGAAATCCAGATAATGTTAAACTGGATACAGTTCCTGAATCTGAATTTCTTTGTAATGTAAATATGTGATATGTTTATGGATGTATGGCACTTAAATGACCTTAACTGTTTGTAATAATGTAAATATGTAATTATGAAATCTTGATAAATGATGACACAAACAAGTGTCTGAATCTGAATTTATTTCAATTCTTTATTTGTTTATGTTGGATGTTGCCTATTTCCATTGTTGGATAATGAATTGATGCCCATCATTTTAGATGGAGAGCATCACTAAACCTAGTTCTGGACCTCAACCCTCAACTCAGGGGGGACATGGAGGACAAGCACAAGGCACTGAGACACTTGTTCAGCAACCTCAAGTGACTCATGTTGTTCCTGAAAAAAAAAAAAAGGAGGTTGAGCCTAGATCAAAGGTGTGGGATCACTTTGAAAAGATCCTTGATAGTGATAGAAAGTTGATTAAGGGGAAGTGCCTATACTGTGCAAGGCTCTTTGCATGTAAGCCAAAAAAGATAGCACTTCCTCTTTAAAAAATCATATGCTTGGTTGTCTTAAAAATTCTCACTCTAAGGATACAAGACAGTCACTGCTCACCTTCAATGTTATATCATCCTCTGAACCAGAGGGTTCTAAGGGGGTAATGGGGGAATTAGGGACTTGGGTGTTTAATCAGGAAGCCATTAGGAGGGATTTATGTGAGATGATTATAATAGATGAGTTGCCCTTTAGGTTTGTTGAGGGGCAAGGGTTTAGAAGATTTATTCTAGTTGGTTGTCCTAGGTTCCAAATCCCATCTAGGTGGACAGTTTCAAGGGATATTTCCCAAAGATACATAGATGAGAGATTAGTCCTTAAACAACTTTTTAAGGGTAGCTCCAAAGAGTAAGCTTAACCATTGACATATGGACCTCGGTACAGAGGATAAATTACATGTGCATTACTGCACATTTCATTGATGATAAGTGGAAGCTCAAACAAAAAATCATAGCATTTGTCCTTGTTTCATCTCATAGGAGAGAATATATAGCAAGGTCTTAGAGAGTTGTCTGGTTGAGTGGGGTATTAAGAATGTCTTTACTGTCACAGTTGGCAATGCCTCTTCCAATGATACTTTCCATGTGGGTTTTTCAAAAGTAAGATGATGTCTTGGGGTAGCACTTCTGTAAGGTGTAAATACATGCACATGAGGTGTATAGCCCACATTCTGAATCCAGTGGTGCAAGATATGTTGAAGTTTTCTGACACTTCAGTTAAGAGGGTTAGGGAAACAGTGAGATGAGTTAGGAACTCCCCTGCAAGGCTAAAAAAGTTTAGAGACCTGCTGATCTTATTGGGGTGGAAGCCAAATCAGCTTTGCAGCTGGATGTTCCTACAAGATGAATAACACTTATATAATGCTCAACACTGCTATCCAGTACTAGAGAGTGTTTGATGCATATGAGGGGAATGATTCATCATTTTCTGCTGACCTTGGTTCATTTGTGCCAACTTTTCTAGATAGGTGTGATGTGAAAAGTTTGGTAACTTTGCTGAAAAGTTTCATATGATATGACTGTGAGAATTTCTAGTTCTCTTTATGTGACATCTAACACTTACTTCAGTGAGATCTTTAAAGTTGCACGTTAGATGACATGATTGAGGCTGAATCTGGTAGTGAAAAGTAAATACAAATCTGTTAAGTTTTTTTTTTTTAATGTGTTTGTTTTAATTTTTAATCTGTTAAATACTTAAAAAATATGTGTACTGTGTTTGTTTCAGTTCTTTACGGGAAATGAGGACCCAAATGAAAAATTAAATTTGAAAAATATTGGGGGTACCCTTGGAAAAAATGAATTGTTTTGATATTCTTTGCTAATATACTAGACCCTAGAGATAAAATTGAGTATATGTCTCACCAGTTTACTCAACCTTATAGTGTTAAGATAAAGGCAAAGGCCTGTTTTGCTAAGGTCCAATCTGCACTGGTTGAGCTGTTCAATGATTATGCAATCACTTACTCTTTGAATGTAAGCCGAGAACCATCTAATGCCCAACCTTCTCAACCAGTGAATGTGCAGGCTACTACTGTTGGTAGGCCACAGTCTAGGTTGAAAAGTGAACTGAAAAGACAAAGAATGGAGAGTGGTGGAAGCCTTAAATAGACTGAGTTGCAAATATATTTGAGTGAGGATATTGTGGAAGATAAGGATGATTTTGATATCCTTAGATGGTGGAAGGTGAACTGTGAGAAATTGCCCATTCTCTCAAAAATGGCAAGGGATATTCTTGCAGTACCAATTATCAATTGTGGCTTCTGAAAGTGCTTTTTCTACAAGTGGTGACTGTTAGATCCATTTAGGAGTTCTTTAACTTCTAAAATTGTGAAAGCCTTAATTTGTACACATGATTGATTGAGATTGTCAAATCAACCAATACAAATTAAGAAAAATATTGATGATTGGAAAGCTTGAAAAAGGCAATTAACTTATACTTTCTATTTAAAATTTAAATTATACTTTCTATTTTACTGTATTAACTAAACTAGTGTTTTTTGATTTTCAGTGTTGCCACTTGGGGTTAGGAGTGCTTGGACTAGTTTATCCCTTCCAACCATTGCAGTAATGTTCATTCATTCTGCTTTGAATTTTATATTAATCTGTTATTCTGTTATCTTAGATTTTCATAATCTGTTATGACTTATGAATTCAATCATCTAAGTGAGTAGTTACAACATGAGTACATGACAATGGCTTCACTGGCTTGGCAACAATTAATTTGTTACTACCTTGAATCTTTGGACCCTTCAACCTTTGAGTCAACATCAGGTATAATAATATCAGCAGTACTTCAGTAGGGCCTTTAGCAATTAGAATTTTGCCTTGATTCATTTATGAATCCTGATTGCATGTGTTATGGACTATGGTAATCTGATATTCTGATATGGTATTATCATTCTTTCTTCCTCATTTACTTGTTACTTTTCTTTTGGATATGATAATGCTTCCACCTTTGTCTGAATCAATGGTTTTGGGTTGTATGTTGCTCTTGTTTTGAATTTTGTTCCAAAACTTAAGTAGCAATTTACCCACAATCTTAACTTGATATTGAAAAACATAGCAATCTGAGCCTATTATCATTTTTGAGCAAACTGTTAAATTGTGGTTGTTTCTCCCCTTTTTTCATTTAACATTTTTAACTTTGGTTTTAAGGGAACATTTTGTAACTTTCATTTTGTGATTTGTAATTAATCTTTCCGTATAATTGTATTAAAGTTAAGTATGTAACTTGTAAATTTCTTAAGTTGTTTACTACTCAGTATTTAATTTTGAGTTGTAAAGTGTAAAAATAAAATTTTTAAATGCTATTGACTTTATTACATTGTAGTATACTGTCCAAACATACTTTTTCAACCTAATGAAACTAAAGAGTCAACAATGCCTCCACTGAGGCTCGATTTCATGACTTCCCACATGGGAGAGGTCATTACATGTCATCTGAGCACAATGTGCTTGGCTTACTTAATGTAATACTTTATTTTGTAGTTTTTTTTTTCTTTTATTGTAATCCGATATAGGATCCTAGACAGTCCGATATCTACCAAATGTTATGTCCGATATCCGATGCAAAAAAATACAGAAAGGGCAATGAATAGTAAAAGTAAATGAATAAGAGTTATGAGACTTTTAACTAAGCGAAAGGAATTGTATAAAACATATATGAGTGGATAATAATCATAGTTTGGGAAAAAAATAATAAATTTGATAGTCGCAACGAACGGGTGGACAGTACATAGATATCCAAAATCAGTACCGCATATCTAGAACCCGGTCCGAATTGCTCCAAATCGCCTAATGTCAGAAGCAACAATAGCAAATTGTTATCTTTAATACACTTAGTGTGGAGTATCGCAAGAATAATAAATCAGAGTCAATCATGCAAGTGCATGACATTTCATAAATATTCGAACACATGACTACATTATTAATTCATATTCGAGATTGGACTTAATATTGATGTAAGCAATTAATCGAATTTTCCTCTGAGATAGTTTTAATTTATATGATATATATCAGCATTTGAGGTTTTTTCATATTTGTTGGAAATGGAAAATGATATTACAAGTGATTTAGTTTAATATTGGACATAAAGATCTAAGAATTGATAATTTAGATAACTATAGTGCCTACCTGTGTTTGTACATGGTACGCGAAGTCAGCATATTAATTGCGAGTGAATCATTAGTAAAAAATACATGAGGTTAGATAATTATACACTCATATTTTTTTGATGCAATTGCGATCTAAGGAGCAATCCATATTCTAATCAAGATAGTATAAATTATTTATTATACATAAATGTCGCGTAATCCCAAAAATATTATATTTAGATTATTTAGACATTGTAAGTTAGTTGTAGATAGTCCCAATCCATGAGAACAGTAACTGTCTATACCTATACCGATCTTGGAGGTTAGATAATAGACCCATGCATACCGACGAGAGCGTACAGTGTGAAACGCTTTGTGCTTGCCTACATTTGCTTATCTAAAGCCCATAACCCACAAAATCTCAATAGCAGGCGAAATTACAGAATTGTTGGAGTGACGGAGGTACCAAATCTTGTATCTATTTATATGATTAAAAAAAATGTCGGTGATTATTAAATTTGTTTACTTTAATAAATAGATAATCAGATTCAATATTAGTATTTTGATTTAGTTTATTTATATTTATTTAAGTATCATATTTTCTCTCTCTTATTTATACTCTCTATTATCATTATGTTATTGTTCCTTTCTTAAATACTAAATTCCGTTACGTTTTAAACTTTAGTAAGCGGAATATTCCGTTAACCTATTTACTTATTTTTAACATACTCTTAATTAATTTATATAAGGTTAGGTTCGGAACCCTCATCCGTAAGTATAGTTGGCATAATTGTTACTCCGTATTTGTTAAACATATATTATGAATATGTTAAATGTATAACAAAAATAAATATAATATAATAATTTAACATAAACTTTGTCAAACATTATTATTATTTTAACTATTTTTTGTTTTGTTTGTTTATTAATCTCTTCTGTTATTTAGAACAAAACTTTTAATATTCAATTATGCTTTTGCATTATTGGGAATGATTTAGGCAATTGAGTGTATTATATTATTTCTTGTATTTTTTTTTTTTTTATATATATAGGTACAAAATTGTTATCAATTTGCGTTTACATCCGCAATTAGATGACAATTTATTTGTTGTACTATTTATAGATGTTTTTTATATACGGGAAGATATGATGTGTTGATTTTCTATACGATTAAAATGCATATTTTGTTCAGTGTATTATTATTGATACCTGCGCGGTTCCTAACTACAAAGTTGTTGATCATGTATAAGAATATTCAAGTATATTCTACATATCTCGTAAAACTAGCGGATCTATTTTACCAATATGTAATTGACAATTTTGTTAAAGAGTATGTTACTCTCTATAGATATAGCTAAGCTCCAATTGATCAAGTTTACACAACTAATAAAGTAGTTTATTATCAATTCATGTGCGATTGAAAATATTCTAACAATGATTATATTGTTTTAATGTCTAAGTATATTAGTAGACATTATATGATATCATTGCATATATTTTTTGAACATAAATTAATTTTTAGGAAAAATTAAACTGCTAAATATCATTAACTGGTGGTATAACCATTAATACTGATCATTTTGATATTATATTATAATAAACAATAATAATATAAACAACGCGTGTATTTTGATCTGGAGCGCTAACAATACATAACGCGCGCCGTGGTGCAGATGATAAAATTTGCCCTTTAGTTTATACAAAAATTATGGGGCACACGTATAGGGAAACTAGAAAATCCTTCCCAATCACTAAGTTATTCCAAATTAATATGAGGATAAAGGTAAAAGAAATCAAAAAAATTCCTAATAGTTCTAAATATTCCTAAATATTAAGTTAACGTCAGCCCATCCTAAATTCTCTAATTTCTATGGAATTAGGAAACACTTGTAATGTCTTAACTATTATAAATTAAATATATATAATTATGCTAAAACAAACAATAGACCAGCTTGGGAGTATTAGAATAGTTGCAGATAAAACTAGTAAAAAATTTATTTTAGTATGGATATTGTTCTAGACTGGTGTATATATAGTCTGCGCCGGACACCCCAAGTATTCTAATAGTCACAAATATAAGATCATGGTAGAATAAGGTAGTCAGTAGGTTAGGCATAGAAGTAGCCTTGTCCGTCGATCCTATACTTTCACTAATAACGCAGCTCACGACAGGCACCAGTAACCTTCAACAAGACTAGTGTTGCCTAACAAGAAGTGAGTACCATCGTTGTCGGGAAAAACCAGATAACTATTAGGATCGACTTAATCAGTACTTATGTTTGAAAATCCAACAGACTCACGTGTATAGTGGTGCACACATAATACGTTGGCAATGGGCCTCAGAGAGGATTTCTTCCAGACGTAGATAATAAATTCACAATCCTCAAGCTACATTAAGGCATTCTAAGATTGTTGTCTATATGCATAACACTCATTTCAGAGATTACGCTCGTAATCATGCTTTTATCAGATCAATTTTCCTCTTAATTGCTGTTCATTATAGCAAATTCTCATCCTCGGATCTTGAATCAGAGTCGTAAGCAATAAATTGCTACTCATGACAAACAGAATACTAACCAAATCTCAAAAAAAAAAATGAGAATATAGCTAGTAATGATAAAAACATTCACTATCTAAGAGACAATAAAAAGGATGAATGGTAGAGAGCCAGCTTTTGCAAAGAAGATAGCCAAAACGATCCACATCTATGCTTATCCAAAAGAAAATTTTTTAAAAAAAGACTATATAAATTTTAAGTACATTTGTACAAACCGACAAAAAAGTTACTTATAGTAGGTTTTATGTTTCTTATCCAATTTAGACCTTATCAGCGAGCTTTTTTAAGACCATTAAGATAATATTGTTAGTACTCGAGTATTTCTATGTGTAATTATATCAGAACGTGATAGCAAACTATTTGTATTTTTAGGGATGGACCAAATATGCTATCGCCACCAGTAATAAAAATGTGCTCACTCACTCTATACATATCTCATAGATTGATGAACAATTGAGTGCTATCAATTTACAATACTTTTAGACTTTTCAATAATTACTCTAAGGATTCATATAACAACACAACAACTAAGATTTGGACACCTCTCAGTAATTATACATCACATCATGCAGTTAGAACTACATCACGTCAATAAGTTATTTATGGACAGAAATTTCGAAATGAAGAATTGCTTCTCATTCTCGAGATTAAAACCTTTACCCTGGTCACAATTGGGACAATCTGTAAAATATTTATATATAGCTAGAGTATTTGAAGATGCGTAGATTCTACAGAAATCATTCGCACAAATGGCAAGGTTAGTGGCGTATAGAGAAACTGACAGTAACTGATTTATAGTATATAAAAACAATTATTATTATCGGGTGGGGTGAAATATAAAATCCACCGGTGTGACTAGGAATGCTGCGCCGTGAGTGCACTTTATAGACCACTGTCTTTGCCTTAATGATGATAGTAATGAGGCAGAGTGTGCAACAGATTCATAACATGGTACGTCTTTTTGTAGCCGGGAGAGTTTGCACAAACTATTTCGTAACTGTTTCTTCTCTCCGAAAGGTGCAGAAGACTTATAGGGACACTGACAAGCCTTATAGGAGCACCACCGTTTCCAGCCGCGTGTGTTCGCGTTACTTTATAAGTCAGGATTTATCGAAAGTCGGAAGCAACAGTATATAGCCGAATGAGAGTCGTCAGAAGCGGCTCATTCTTAGAGAAACACAACCGACCGATTTTGAGATCTTAGTTCATGCTAATCATATTGGAGTGGTGCTGACAACCGAGTGAGTTGAATTTTCCTAATAAATATATGTAATAGAGTTATTTATTCTGCGCATGACTTACTACCCTTGCACGTAAACAGCGCCTACGTTATAGCTAAGAATAATCTTTTGGCTTAGCTCCTCACACACCTCTATCAGATTCCACATCCCAATGTAACCCATATCTCTTTAGTCACGTAACCAAACTTCAACAGGCCATGACAATAATAATCCGACGAATAAGCCCAAATACAATCCTACCAATACAGTCATAGGGAGACAATCTACCTAACCCATGCGCCAAAACAAGTTCAAGGCTCATATAATCCCAACCAAGCCATTTCGGATTAATAAAGGCATCCGCTCGCACACTTGTGTCTTAGTACCCTAGGAATATATGTAGAGCCGAAGGAGGGACCGTATAGGATGATGTGCAGGACTCAGGTGCCCGACTCAGCGTTACTAGCTCGTTCTTGTCATATGCAACATTTTGACATTGAGGTGATAGTTGGATAATATATCATAGAGTTCTCGAATTACGGTATACTTATTCAACGTAGTTGATTTTGATTTAAGTGTGATGACAATAGTCTATTACCAGTCCTAATAGTATTAAAAGAAAGTATGAGTAGTCGTAATTTAAAGTTTACTTTTCGAATTGGATTTTAGTACTGGATATTAAGATGTTGTTGGGCTATTGATCATATAAATACTAGACAAATCTAGGTTAATAGATTTAGTATCTGTATATAACCCAAGAAAATAACACACTTGGTATGCATTGGTGAGTAACTTCTATTTTCAATATATAGCCCATATGATCGGTCACGAAAGCAACGTTCATTTTTCATGACATGAACAAAGCTCTCACATAGTTTAGAGAACGACATATGCCCAAACTTACGAACATTATGTTTATTTAGTTGATCATTGATATGAATTGACGTTGATCTTAGAATGTAATATTTTAGATTGTCGACACTAATTTGTATAGAAATGATTAAAGGATATATCAAGAAATTGAAGTAAGGATAAAATATATGGTTAACACATGGTGTGCAACATTTTGAAATAGTGACGGCAAGAATGGGCAATTATAATACTGACTGTCCCGCTTAGTTATGTCTGTTGCCACTAATTATAACTGATAATTCAAGCCAGATATAAGGGGGCGAGAATCTATAGTCAGAATCAGGCAAGTCAGGGCCCTCGAGCTATGACAATCGGAGTGATCCTGGATACAACGTCACGAATGTCGAGAATACAGCATGCCTTAGTACTGGCATAGCAGATAAAGTATTCAACTGGTGACACATCAAGTATGTTTACACGCCTAGAAGAGCCGACCGGAATATGATCAGGCAGAAAATACCGACTTCGCGCTCTACACATCTGAGTCGTCTCTTGTCGGATACTAGAGGTGGTTGCCTTTTCAGTTTTACTCATCTAGACTCAAGCGCCGAAGAGTTGTACCATGAAATTAGACTAGTTGTATTCTCCGGCAACCCACAAGTCTTAAGCATCAATTCATATAATTATTATCTTACTTGGAGGCTACAGACACCTCCAAGTGCTAGAGCCACCGGGACAAATCTGGAATGTTTGTATAGATAAAACTATTTTTATGTTTTATTTTTTATGGTTACCGGAATATTGCGCAAGAGATGAATTCAAGTGTCTGATCATTACATCCAACACCTCCATTTTGTAGTGTTGTCCATGTTTGACAGATTAATCTACAATAGTCTGAGCCGAGAAGAGCGCGGCATATGTGAAAATTCGAACTTCATTTGATGAAATCGAAGGTCAAACAACAACTTTGATTGACACACATCAATGCACTGTCTGCAGTATAGCTCACTACCGTGGATTGAATACAAATGGCGATACAGGCAACTCAATGAGTTCGAGACATACACATTCTATCATCTCAAATCATCAAAAATGCGTGGACACAAAAAGGTGCTCCAGAATGGAATACAAATTGCCTTTGTTGTGTGGAATGCAAGTCAAGGAATTCTCAAATGTGTTGATATCAACATTCAAACTCGATAGAGAGTACAGCGATAGCACTTAGCCATATCCTATAGATAATTGTGCCGACCAACAACTCCTTCATCTCCATTGTAAACCACCTAAGGCTCCACTTGTACAATGCATACAACAGGTTTATATGGTACGAAAAGACATCCTTCTGAATCTAGTTTTTCATTCTTCTTCGTAAAGACCAACAGTTCATCACCGACTCAGTGGCACTATAATAAATCGCATACAGTAAAGGTGGGAAGAGAAGAATATCTTGATGTCATCATATTAAAGATTCTAAAAATCATAATTCCAACTTTCATCTCTCATCTGATTACGCTCAAGAAGGGGGGGTGAGAGAATGAGAAGAGGTTGAAGTCATTGTGAAACAAAGAGACAAATAAGCAAAGTAAATATAGAATATCGAATAGACCATTCGCATGATCGGCGCGCCTTACTTACTAAAAATTGTTGGTACAAGAAAATCAAAGCAGTATTAGTAGGCATAGGAGTAGGTCGATCTTAGCTTCATAAGACAAGAGGAAGAGATAACACAGTATGCCTAGTAGAGGAGGTAGTGAGATTGTTTGGAATATACCTTGGTTCTAGGTGGTTGTTTGAGAGCTGGATTAATATTCCACTACTGGATTAAGAAGTGGCATTCACATTAGATACAGTCACAACCGGTTATGATACTTCTGGGTGGAACTGTTTGTGGTATGCAGGTGGAAATTCAAGTGTATACAATAATCAACTGGAACACGAACAAAAGCAAGACTCTCTAACGTTTGTATTGGAACCACACTAACGCGCCAAGTGGATGATTATGCTTATAAGAAGATTCGTCGCGTTAGAGTTGAAGAGATGCCCAATAGATTGCAACCTATTATATGTAACCTAATATCCAATTAAGGGAATGAAGAAGAGTTTGGTTCCAAGTGAACCAAAACAATTTTTGTGTAGCATTATAAACGAAAGTAGAAGATTAGTATTGTAGAGGAGATCAAAAGCTAAAATGCTTAAGATGCTTTGTGTTGAGGTTACCAAGTGGTTACATATAATAGACTATATATGTCAATTAGTGCTTCATATCAATTTTTTATTTTGGCCGTCGGGTCAAAGTGGAGATTCCAGTTCATTGTGAGCACGGCGAAGAAAATCAATATATTGTACACTCAAAACAAATAATGAGTGAATGAAAAATTAATTATCAAGTAGACAAATTTAAGTTAGAAAATAGAAGGTAAAAATTTGAAGGTAAAGAAGGCTTTGATAAAAACTTTGTGATGTGAAAGTAAATTTGCACTATCTATAATATATATATATATATATATATAATATATATATATGAACATTTTAGAAAGCAATTGAGTAGTAAAGTTTCACTCTTCAAATTACCCTTCTTCACCTTCTTTTTTCATTTACCTGCAGAAACTCGAATAATGTCATAGATAAAGTTCCATAAAATGATTTCATTTACCTATATTTATTTGTTTTGGTCAAGCATATGTATATAAATATTATTCTCTTCATAATTTTGTTTCAATTTCTTTGTGAACCGACCATGGATAATATCATTATTCTATTACGTTCATATTTCATTTTCTCTGAAATATTATATCTATTATTTTTCGTTTTCATTCTATGAACTAATACCTGCTTGGTTTCCAAAATAAATAAATAAAATAAAAATCATAGAATAATTTATTTCTTAAGTTTGAAGAAAAAAATATATATTTTTTTCTTTGATTGATTAAAAATTTATTTCAATGAAAAATGAATTCCTCAAATTAAAACAAAAAAAAAAACATGTTTGGTCTTCTCATATATTTTATTTTTCACACTTATTTAGAGAAATAATATAACATGAATTCTTATATTAATAATCACATATCCTTTTATTATATATAGACATTTGAGTCTTTATACTAATTATTTTGAAGAATTCAACTTTTACTAACTAAATAATAGAATAGATATTCTAAAGTATTTTTTATTATAAAAAAAATTGAATTCATTTTCAATTCTTTCCATGAACAAAACTAATTGTTAAATGTCATGTAAATTGTTTGACACCTCTTCCAATCGAACTATAAATATATCACTCCAACAAATTAGAGGTTTTTTTTTTTTTTTTTTTTTTTTTTTTTTTTTTTTTTAAATGGTAGTTGGACTCTTTAAAGTGATATACACCATTTTAACTCCTCTTTACAATATTATTTAGATGAGCTCAGGTTCTAATTATGAAATTTTGAGATAACGTTTTGTTGAAATTATGATTAGATGGATTATATTAATTCGGGGTTCGGATTAACTAGTTCAATTAAATGATAGAAATGACAAGTATAGGATTATGATAGAGACAATAATGAATTGTAAGGTAATAAATGGACAAAATATGTTAAGTCACATAGACAAATATTGTATTAATCAGCTAATAGTCATTTACAAAATATGAATTTCAGAAAAAGTTTGCAGGTTTCCAAAGACAGGAAAAAAATGATTACTCATATATGTCAATTTCAAGTGATTTAATTTTCAGCAAAAATTTCTGTTAGGTGTACCAAATGGAGTCGATTAACCTGTCTTCTGCTGCATTCCATGACATAATGTGAACTGTGAGATTGAAAATTCAGAGCCATGTTCGTTGACTTCAAAACGACCATCAACTTTCTTCATCAATATTTCATATTTGCGAACAAAACCCCTTCCCCTCCTTAAATATTTTCCACTTTCAACTTTCAAACCTCAATTTATCCTTCATCATCATCATCATCATCATCCTTGTGGCTTTGTAACTTGCCGGGGCACGGTTTCTTCATTCGCCTCTGGGTATTTCTCTCATTCTTTTCTACTGCACTACTTGTTTTTCAATTCTGAAATCTGTGCTGCTTCTGACCCTTTAACGTTTCTGGATTCGGAGCTATAGATGAACCTTGATTCGGTTGTCGGTGTCTCTGATTTTCTTGTCCTTTTTGCGATTTCACCTGATAATTATTCTCTAACCTAACCCTTTTCCTGTAGACATCAACAACAAGAAGAATTGTTTCTTAAGTATATGATTTTGTAGTCCAGCTGTCATCCTTATTGTAAATTATTCTTTTGAATTGTTATTATTGCTGTTTGGTAAAAGTCTGGAATTGTTATGTTTCGCCCTAAAGTTGATATAATCTGTTGAAAACTTGAAATATTGGTTAATTGTTTGTGTATCTGATGCAAGAGTTGTATTTGGTATCTTTTGATGTTGCAGGTTCTTAATCATTGTTATCCAAAGCTGCTGTCTATTTTAACTGATTAACTACTTGTTGGTGGTTCCCTGAGTGATGGGTTGCTTTTCTTTTTTATTTCATAAGAAGATTCCTTCGCCGCCCACACATTTTTCTGATCATGAAGAAGGTTAGAACTAAAACTATCCAATTCTATCTAATACTTATATAAAATTGCGATTTTGTACTTCTCAAATTTCTAATCACTACACTTCTGAACAGATCTCTACGGCTTAAGAAATGTTAGCATCTTCTCCTACAAGGATCTACGAGTTGCCACTGATGATTTTAGTCCTACAAGTAAGATTGGGGAGGGCGGATTTGGTTGTGTTTATAAGGTAATATGGCAGTGCTTTAGACTTTAGCCTTCTGTTCAGTATATGATAGACATGCTCCTATGTTTTGATTGCCAGTCTGACATTGCCTTTTTCTCGAATCCCTGGACAAGCAGGGAAGGCTTAAAAATGGGAATATGGCTGCGATAAAAGTTCTTTCTGCTAAATCGAGACAGGGAGTGCAAGAGTTCTTGACCGAGATTCAAGTGATTTCAGACATAGAGCATGAAAATTTAGTTAAGCTATATGGGTGCTGTGTGGAGGATGATCACAGAATTCTTGTCTACAACTATCTTGAGAACAACAGTCTTGCTCACACCCTTCTTGGTAATTATATCTCAGTTCTAATGTTCAAAAGCTTATTTTCATGGTCATGTAGATTTTGTCTACCCTGCTTTCATGATTTGGGGTTGTAATCAATAAGATGTTGAGCAGATATTGTTCATAATGTTGTTAATGCTCTTCATCAAGTGATGTTGGCTTGCTTTAAAAGTCTCGAGTTTACATTCCTAATACACCAATCTCTCTATTTCTCTATCTCTGTGGATGAGTGGATCATGAAACGAGTCAAGAATGTCAAATCCTCGTAATTTAAATGCATCCTTTGTTGTTTGGTTTGATTTTAAATCTAATGTTGCTAAACATGCTGCATTCAGGTGAAGGGTCCAGTGGCATCCAGTATAGCTGGAAAACACGGACTAAAATTTGTATTGGGATTGCACGGGGACTGGCCTATCTTCATGAACAAGTGAGACCACATATTATCCACCGAGATATAAAGGCGAGTAATATACTCCTTGACAAAGATTTGACACCAAAGATTTCGGATTTTGGCCTAGCAAAGCTCATTCCACCAGACAAGTTCCCATCTCAGTAACGCGTCGCAGGAACATTGTAAGTTTTAGTGAATCTAACTTGTTTGAACTGTTTGCTGTTTCTTCTAAACCTGTTATCCTACATAGTTTAAGTTTTGACTAAGGTAGTCATGTGTGGTGTTAATGATGTTGTGTGATATCCGGGGGGGTCATTGCTTTCAATAAAGCTGATATTCTTGTTTTCATGCTTCAGAGGTTATTTGGCACCGGAATATGCAATAAGAGCCATTTGACGCGTAAAGCAGACATCTATAGTTTTGGCGTTCTTCTGATTGAAATTGTATGCGGGAGATGCAACACAAACACTAGGTTACCCATTGAAGAACAATTTCTCCTTGAAAGGGTATGATGTCCTTGAGTGAGTGCAATTTATGCTTAATAGTTTATGATCCGTGCCAAAGATACAAAGTTAATAACTGGTAGCATTCATCCCCGATTTAGCATTGCATGAATTTTGAAAATGATCTCTTGACGAGTCTCTGATTCTAGAACACTATAAATGCTACCGAGTATTGAACCTTTTCTTGTAGACATTCGCTTTAGTTCACAACTAGTTAACTCGATTGCAGGTATGGCGACTTTATGAAAGTGGGAGCTGGTACTACTTGTAGATACATCAATGGACGGGGCTTTTGATGCTGAACAAGCCTGCAAATTCTTACAAATCGGGCTTCTCTGCACTCAAGATGCCCCGAAGCTTCGGCCTTCCATGTCGAGAGTTGTGAAGATGCTAACCGGGGAGATGGAGGTCGACAAGGATAAGATTACAAAGCCTGGGTTAATAACCGATTTCATGGATCTCAAGATTAAAAATCCTCCAAAACTAGGCCTGAAAACATTAAAGCTGCATATGATTATATATTATCCTCAGAATCAGATCATTCAAGTTTGCCTTCTGGAACTTCTTCCCAGGTTACTACCTTCACTACTATACCAAATGATCATTCATATTTAAGCACTAATCCCCTTCAGTAGTGAGGAGTGTTGCAACACTTGTTGATTCCCTTCAGGCTTCAGTTTCATCTTAGTTTTGCTAGCCAAGTATATATGCATTTATATATACAAAATGTAGCTTGTATGTGTTAATATTGTATGATCAGATCATAAAGTCTGAACTTTTGTTTTATTTTATTATTATTATATTTTTTCATTTTCATAATTTCTAGTATGAGTATTTCGAGGCTGTCTTCTATGGGTTTTTCTTTTTCTTTTTCTTGTAACGAAAAAAAGTGCAGGTGTATTAGAGGTTTCGAGATCAATTCTCTTGTATGTAAAAAAGAGTTTTAGTAAATGGGAAGTTTCATTTCAAGTTTCAACTCTTGGGCTTGCTACAATGCTACACTACTCATGATCAATCCGTTATACCTTATACACAGGCCGCGTAGCACTGTACGCCGCGCGCCTCTCAAAATGACGTCGTTTTGGGGTCGTTTTGAGAGGCGCGCTAAGGGGTTGCTGTGATTATGTATATTTGTTCACACGCATTATGTACTATTTGTTCCACAATTATGTATTTTGTACAATGAATATTTGTTCATACTCTATAGTAACAATTGTTTTTATACAATTGTGTACAGTCTTTTTTATATAATTATGGTACATCCGAAATCAGAAAATTTGTGTGTATTAAATGTTAAAGTTGATGGTATATGTATAAAGTCTTATGTTTTTATGTATTAGTTAGATTTGTGTATTATCTTTTAAAAGATATAGTATATTTGTTATTAATTAAGTATCGATTCATGTATACATATAATGTGTAATGTCTAGATCAACATTAATAGTACATATTTTTTACATGGTTATTTTTTAAAGAAAATTAACATGCCATGACACATGACGAACCAAAAAAAATAAAATTTCAAAATAAAAAAATAAAACGAGTCGTTTTGCATCTCGGCGCACAGTGCAACGTGCGCCGTGGTGTAGGATATAAATTGCCACTCATGATAATGTGTGGGAAGGTGCAAGTGGCAATTTATATTGTGCCCCAGGGCGTAGGGTGCACATTGCATTGTGTGCCCTAGTGCAAAACGACGTCGTATTTGTACTTTTTTTTATTAGAAATTTCGCCGTGTGTCAGTCGTTAACTTCTTAAAAATAAATTTCATGTTTTGAAAATGTACATAATTGTATAATAGAATGTACATAATTGTATAACAAAATAGTGAAATACACATATTCTTTTTTGAAAAGATAATACACATAATCTATCATAATACATAATACATTAAACTCTAAACATAATACACATAAATTCCTGTTTCAGATGTACATAATTGTATTAAAAAATGTACATAAGTGTATAACATAATGCACATAATAATAGTATAATATAATGTACATAAAGTGTCACGTCAATTCCATACAACTTAATAAAATGACATCGTTTTGGGAGGTGCGGGCCGCACAGTGCTATGTACGCCATGGTGCAAGGTATAACGATTGGGTGCAAGTAATTGGTCATTCTTGGTGAGGATGTGCAACTTTAAACACAAGGGTACTAACGGATTGTGTTAGATGCTTTGATTAACAAATAGTATTGGAGGTGATAAATACGGTGTTTATTGTTAAAGACTAGATTGAATATATGTTTGCTTTAAAGTCTCGTAGAAGAAGAGAAGAAGAAGAAGAAAAGTAGAGGCTTCAATTTATAGGGTCGCTTGATCGAGTCTACTAGGAATTGAATGGAATTAATTATGGTGTCTAGAGTCTTGTACGGATTGGGGGAATCATTCTTTCTTCCAAATCTTGAACTTCATTCAATTTTAAGGTTTTTTTTTTTTTTTTTTGAAATTTTTAAGGGTGTTCTTATTAAAACCACTTACTTGGACATGTTCAAGGCCTCTTCTGGAATCTATATTAGACTCTTCTTCCCATAGAATGGCATATATATATTGCTTGTAATTAGGACAAATGGGAATTGTTTTTGGAGATTAAAGGATGAATTAGATCCTGATAGTGATGGATGTTTCGACAGGTAATACAGATTTTTATTCTGTGTTCAGACTATAAAATTACAAAGGAGGATGGACCCAAGTTGTGTACTGCTTGTGTCTTGTCCATTGCATAAGAGAATATAATGTATGAATTTATAGTATTGATTAGCAAATGTTGGCCATAAATAATATAAAAATTGGCTTCTCTATTTTATAATTTTCCATCATAATTCTTTTTTCTTTCCTGTTTGATGAAAAAAATTGAAGATATATATCACCTCAAATTGTGGAAGGTTGGAGTAAAAGAAAGAGTATGGAGGAGCAATGAATTCGGTTAATTTATGGTTGAAGTATAGGGACGATATAGGCCCATCCCTATATATATATATATTATAATATAATATATAGTATA
>VALG01012270.1:25117-43117 GCA_009835305.1 Ipomoea purpurea
ACTCTAGGATGGAGCCCCGGCAAAGGTTCGGCGCTAAACAACACTTACAGTTTATAGACCTTGATTCTGCTATGTCTTAAATCAAAGTTTGGATCTTGATGGTGAGATGTAAAATTGTTTTCATTATTTAGGGAGGTGTAGGCTACTGTGGTAAACAGGAGAAAGGTTATGCGAGGGGGCGGTAGAAAAAGTGAATTGTATCGAGGGGGTGCTATCTCTGAGAGATACTTTGTGCGTTATATGCTTATTCCTCATGTTATATCTACTTCTTTTTCCTCTCTTCATCCTCCAGAGTGACTGCTATATACTTTTTCCGCATATGATATTCTTCACTGTGGTTTAGGATATGTGCTTTTCATCATTTTTGGTTATAGCTGTAACACCCAAAAATTTTAAACTTTTAAAAGACTTATATAATAAAGGTATTCCTTATTAAATCCGCAAACAGAGCATTACTAAAACCATAAGAGTATGTGATTGGCGATATGCCCACACCTGAGCTGGAAGAAGCTCGATGTAGCAGGCTAACAACCTAAATTCCCTTAAATAATGTTCAAATGACCAGCAGGCCCCGAAAGGAAAACTATCTACACTAACGCCTCCGAAATCTCTAGCGCTGCTCCAGTGTCTACTCATTAGTGCCTGAAAGCCAAATATATCTTGTTCAGCCCGAGAAGAATGGCCTAGTAATCCCACTCCAACGTCGTTAAAATACAATACATACTAGGCATATATATAGATATAGGAGAAAAACCCCATTTCGAAGCATGAAGAATATATCCTAAGGTACTCTAGCTTTTAAAACGGGGATAGACTCCGACAGATGCATAACCAAGCATATACAGTTTACTAGGCATGTATCCCTAATAGTCAACATTCCTCAAAAAAATTCATAAAACATTCAAACCATCCATAATCCCATCCAAACAATTAAGCACACTTTGAATGCGTCACAAGACTCATATCGCATGCCCGCATAACAGTGAGGGTCAGCGCAAATATATGCGTCTGCACACGGCGCCGGCAGCACCCTGCCGGCCGTAATCGCAAGCAAACGGAGGGGTCGATCGCAATCGACCCGAATGAACCGCAACTCATCATAATGTTTGATCGCAACCAAACCATGGACGCGCAAGCCCAAGGAAAAAGTCATCCCTGACGCAGCTAGGAATATGAACCGGCAAGCTCATGATAAACGTTTGATCGGGCAAACCAAACGGTGGATCCCGCAGCCCAGAGTGTAAATCTGAGCCCCGCAAACCAAGCTTCTGAACCCGCAGCTCAGGAATAACCAATCCCGATCCGCAAACCGAATGGGGTAATGCATGCAACACAAACCACATACAACACATGCAGCCCACATTTAACACAATTGGGAAGGGGGGGAGAAAACGTATAACAAAACCTATGCGTGATCGTTCACATATACTAAGAATAGTCCTAAGGGGTTCATACTTCTTCCACCTAGGTCAACGGTACCAATTCAACTAGCATGCAATATAATAAGACTCATAACCTACGAACGGTACCCGAAATATCAAACTAGACATAGGCACGATGACGGAGTCCCGTTTGGGACACCACGGGGATCGGGGGAACATCAAACGGGGAAAGCCGGGTCCCGAAGGTGGGGGAAATTTTCCAGCGGGTAGCCGGTGGGTGGGGTTCACCCCGCCGGCTGTGCGCTTGCGACCAAGCTTCCGGGCAGCGGGTGTTTCACCCGCCCCGGCTGTGCGCTTGCGACAAGTTTTCCGGCAGGCCGGGTGTTCACCGCCGGGCGACAAGTTTCCGGGCCGCGGGTGCCCCGGCGGGCCAGTCGCCCTTGCCGCCTGCGCGGTGACGTCCAACCTGGCCGGGTAGGTGGTGATCCCTACCCCCACACTACCACCCACTGACTCTTTTTCACAAATAACGCCCCGGGAACCTTTGTGGAACCCGAAACCATGCTTAGACCCAGCTTTCAAACGCCTATTGATGACAACACGTAGACAATTAACGGATCAAAAGCATGAAACATAAGGCACATATCCTATCATGCTTTCTAAACATAATTAACACCCAAACATGCGAATTCCCACCCAATACATCAGAATAACACCATACGAGTTTCACGATACAACCTAGGGCCTCTAATCTTATTCAAATTAACAAGAACGAATTCATCCTTTAACATCAAGAACAGTACGATTCATCAAGAATAGCACACAATCATCAAGAATCTATGTTTATCAGAATATCACACAATCATCAAGAATCTCTTTCCATCATCAAGATTATCAAGATCACACATGAAATCATAACACCAATTTTCAAGATCACATCATTAAGATCATAAACGATCATCAATACACAAGAATATAGGGGATGCCTAAGAGGAGATCATAACTAAGAAATAAGGTTTTGTTGAGACATGGGTTTCCTATTAGCCTTAATTAATTCCTTGGCTATGAAGGGTTTTCTTTAAGCTTTCTTCTTTTTTGATTTCTCCCTAAGGGAATTCTTGGAACTTCTTGTGTGGTGAGAGATTATTGTGGTGGGGGTTCTAGGTGCCTTCTTATGTCCCTTATTTATATACCCAATAGTCCTAATTAGGGTCTAAATACTACAGGCTTGCTAACTCTATTCCTTTTTAGGGCTAGGGGCTGGGTTTTAAAGGTGGGGGGCCCCACGGACTTATGGTGGGCCCTTTTTCCTAATTAATTACTATAATTAATTCTTTCTTTTGGATAATTGGGTTAAATGATTAATTGGTTTAGGGGTCGTAACACGGGGTGTTACACAAGCTTATAGGCGTGCATAAGATTATCGTAATTAGGGTACATGTGTCTGGCTTTGGGGGCTAGGGATTTATTTATATATAATGTAACAATTTATATGAATACGTATGAATAAGGGAGGAATGTTCTATAGGCTACACACACACACACACACACACACACCACACCACACACACACACACACACACATATATATATGTATATATATATATATATATATATATATATATATATATATATATATATATATTATTTAGCGTATAGGGATGTACCGTATATGGCCGCAAAACCCACTTTTAAGATTAGCAAGGTGATTAGGTTTAGGGTGTAATAAAAATGAAAATAATAATATAATAATAATAATAATAATATATAATTAATAATAATAATAATATATAATAATATATTAATAACAATTTGGTGTAAGTGTAGCATATGAGTGTAATTGGATTTACTACATACTTTATATTTATATATATATATATATATATATATATATATATATATATATAATATATGTATAGTAGGTTTTAGTGGATAGGGAAATATATCTAGAATTATAGTTTACAGTGATGTATACATATATATATGCTTTGTTTTAGGGGGTCTTCCTTATTTTAGTGGTAAAGGGTTCTAAACAAGGTATTGGGAAGCTTGTGGCTCTATTATGCAACATGGACCAAGGTCTAGAACGATAGTTTTAAGATAGTTTTGCGGACGCAATATATTGTTTTCAAGGATAATTTTCTAGATGACCACTTGTTTTAGGTTTCTACCGGTCTCACTCAAGATTGACTTTCGGGTCGAAACTTAATACACAATGTATCCGAGGGTTTAGATTTCTAGAAATAGAATTAGTCCCTATTAATTTCTATGCAACATATAAACAAATCAGTTAGGAAGATAATTCGACGTTCATGTTCAAGCATTAGATTGTTATTTACATGTTAAACACATAAGAAGTATTAAGGGAGACAAACAAAGGCAATGGATCAATAAAAACGAAAAATCAGAAAACATACCGGACCAGTGGGCGCGAGGTGGGCGGTCGACCGCCTGTCAAGTCCCCACTGGAATGTGGCAGTAGGCACATGGTGGGTGGTCGACCTCCTGCCAAGGCCACACCTGGAGCGTGACTGTGAAGGAGGAATCCACTTCGGGAAAAGCCTCCGAGAATTGCTCAATTTAAGTCAAAGGAATTCCGTATATAATATATATATTATATATATATATATTATACATATATATATGTGTGTGTGTGTGTGTGTGTGTGTGTGTGTGTGTGTGTCGTGTTGTGTGTGAGCCTATAGAAATCCCGTCCCTTATTCATACGTATGTCATATAAATTGTTACATTATATATAATAAATCCCTAGCCCCCAAGCCAGACACATGTACCCTAATTACGATAATCTTATGCACGCCTATAAGCTTGTGTAACACCCCGTGTTACGACCCCTAAAAACCAATTAATCATTTAACCAATTATCCAAAAGAAAGAATTAAATTATAGTAATTAATTAGGAAAAGGCCCACCATAGTCCGTGGGCCCCCACCTTTAAAACCCAGCCCCTAGCCCTAAAAGGAATAGAGTTAGCAAGCCTGTAGTATTTAGACCCTAATTAGGACTATTGGGTATATAAATAAGGGACATAAGAAGCACCTAGAACCCCCCACCACAATAATCTCTCACCACACAAGAAGTTCCAAGAAATTCCCTTAGGAGAATCAAGAAAGAAGAAAGCTTAAAGAAAGACCCTTCAATAGCCAAGGAAATTAATTAAGGCTAAGAGGTAACCCATGTCTCAACAAAACCTATTTTCTTAGTTATGATCTCCCTCTTAGGCATCCCCCATATTCTTGTGTATTGATGATTGTTTATGACTTAATGATGTGATCTGAATAATTGGTGTATATGATTTCATGGTGATCTTGATTAATCTTGATGATGGAAAGAGATTCTTGATGATTGTGTGATATTCTTTGATAAACATAGATTCTTGATATTGTGTGCTATTCTTGATGAATCGTACTGTTCTTGATGTTAAAGGATGAATTACGTCTTGTTAATTTGAATAAGATTAGAGCCCTAGGTTGTATCGTGAAACTCGTATGGTGTTATTCTTGATGTATTGGGTGGGAATTCGCATGTTTGGGTGTTAATTATGTTTAGAAAGCATGATAGGATATGTGCCTTATGTTTCATGCTTTTTTGATCCGTTAATTGTCTACGTGTTGTCATCAATAGCGTTTGAAAGTGTCTAAGCATGGTTTCGGGTTCCACAAAGGTTCCCGGGGCGTTATTTGTGAAAAAGAGTCAGTGGGTGGTAGGTGGGGGTAGGGGACCCACCACCTACCCGCGGCCAGGTTGGACGTCACCGGCAGCGGGCAGGCGACTGCCCGCCGGCACCCGCTGCCCGGAAACTTGTCGCCGGCGGGTGAACACCCGCTGCCCGGAAACTTGTCGCAAGCGCACAGCCGGCGGGTGAACACCCGCTGCCCGGAAGCTTGTCGCAAGCGCACAGCCGGCGGGTGACCCTTCACCCACCGGCTACCCACTGGAAAATTTCCCACTTCCAGATTCCAGCTTCCCCGTTTGATGTTCCCATCCCCGTGGCGTCCCAACGGACTCCGTCCATTGTGCCTATGTCTAGTTTGATATTTCGGTACCGTTCGTAGGATATATGAGTCTTATATATTGCATGTTAGTTGAATTGGTATCTCGTTGACCTAAGTAGAAGAAGTATGAACCCCTTAGGATTATTCTTAGTATGTGAACGATCACGCATAGGTTTTGTTATACGATTTCTCCCCCTTCCCAATGTGTTAATGTGGGCTGCATGTGCTGCTATGTGTTTGTGTGCATGATACCCCAATTCGGTTGCGATCGGATTGGTTATTCCTGAGCTGCGGTTCAGAAGCTGGTTGCGGTCAGATTTACACTCTTGGGCTGCGGTCCACCGTTTGGTTGCGATCAACTTTTATATGAGCTGCGGTTCATATTCCTAGCTGCTCAGATGACTTTTCTTGGGCTGCGGTCCATTGTTTGGTTGCGATCAAACATTATGATGAGTGCGGTTCATCGGTCGATTGCGATCGACCCCTCCGTGTTGCGATACGGGGCAGGGTGCTGCGGGCCGTGTCAGAGCTATATGCGCTGACCCTCATGTATGGGCATGCGATTGGTCTTGTGACGCCATCAAAGTGTGCTTATGTGATGAGATATGGATGGTTTTGATGTTATGAATGTTTTGAGAATGTGACTATAGGATACATGCTAGTAATACTGTATATGCTTGGTTATGTTCTGTCGAGTCCTATCCCCGTTTTAAAAGCTAGAGTCTCTTAGGATATATCTTCATGCTTCGAAATGTTTTCTATATCTATATATATGCTATATGTATTGTATTTTAAACGCGTTGGAGTGGGTTACTAGCATCTCTCGCTGAACAGATATATTTGGCTTTCAGGCACTAATGAGTAGACCTGGAGCGCGCTAGAGATTCGAGGCGTAGTGTAGATAGTTTCCTTTCGGCCTGTGTGTCATTGACATTATTAAGGATTTAGTTTTAGTTAGCCTGTACATCTGAGTTCTCCAGCTCAGGTGTGGCATATCGCATCACATACTCTTATGTTTAGTAATGCTCTGTTTGGGATTTAATAAGAGAATACCTTTATTATATAAGTCTTTAAAAGTTTAAAATTTTTTGGGTGTTACAGCTTGCCCTTAGCATATCCTAAACCCTGAAATATCATTCTCTACAAATTACATCACTCTTATATATATACATATACATATACACATATCTCGAGATAGCCCTAATTCTACTTTTTCCCCCTCGCATAACCTCCCTGTTACCACTCCTACCTTCCCTAAATAACTAAAAAATTTACCCTCACCATCAAGTCATCAATTGATTTAAGAATTAGCAATCAAGGGTCTTCAACTGTAAGTTGTTAGGTATTCCGGGCTTCTAGAGGTAAGATTTATGCCTATCTAAAATCTAATTACCACCGAGATAAAACTAATTTTCTTAAGTGCTTGTGTGATCAAATTCTGTCAAGATTTCTCAAGACAAAACCTTTGGTAATTGTGGACCTAGGCTATCTTACTCAAGAATATTCGTATGCAAATTTCATGGTCCAAACTATAGGTCGAAATTTATATTTTTCATATGCATTACATGTCAAATCACATAGCTCACATGTTTATGTTAAAATACACACTTACACGCACTCATGTATATATACAAAGCATGTTAGACAAAAACAGTATGTTAAAGGCATCCCACTATACATATATACAATATTATTAATTACAAGCAATCTGTATATAAGTGCCAATACTTGTTATGTGATCACCCGTCGTTATCCATGGTATACAAAATAAAGATCCTAATTCCATTGTCTCCCAGAATTTATTTACCCCATAAGAAGCAAGAACCTTCCTCCTAATTACTTACAATCTCTCCCTCGGAATCTAATTTTCACTATTTGGATAATTATTATATGATTTATGACATTCCTAGATTTATATGACAAAAGCTTGGTTATGCCACGATATTAAGTATGTGAATGTAATTATTAATCATGCACTAGACTAACATGTGGAATAATACATATGTGAGCTTTATGATTCCATAGGCTAATTATTATTTAAGACTTGAAATAGGTCCACACGCCTTCACACTCTACGCCTATAGACTTAAGAAATTGCATATTAGCATAATTACGATTGAACACATATAGGCATGCCAACTTGCAGGTTTCACATATAACATAAATGATTAATTATCATACATGTTAAACTTGTTATTTCGTAACTGTGAAATATTTTGTATAAATCTGCTAAACACTAAGGTTTGACATAGATCCTACATACATGGCATCTAGGCTCACAACATGCTACACTACATAATTAAACGTCTGCATCCATTCGTAAATGAGGTTCGCCTGTGTTGATATATGTGCATATATACTTTATAATAATTATGTGGCTATCCGAATCTGCACCCGCGTGGTATTTGCCTCTCATTTAGGTACATAAAATAATTATATGATTGGTACAACTTGTGATCCTATATGTTGAATCATTATAAAATAATTAAATAAAGAACATGACATGTGTAAGACTTCTGATGCGGCCCAACATAATGAAGATCCATCAAGAGTACTAATTGGGCCAATCACAAGGCCCATGTCCAAATGATGCGGCCCAACATAATGAAGATCCATTAAGAATACAAATTGGGCCAATCACAAGATCCAACGCCAAACAACTTTATTATCTGCGGTCATCATTATTTTAAATTGTTTGGAATTAAAGAGAAAAAACACTAGTTAGTATTTAGAAAGGATTCCTTAAACCCCTTTCTAAATAGGACTCTATTTACATGTTATCTTGATTAGGTTGAAGACTCTTTTTCCTATTGTATTTAGGACGCTGCCCCTATACCTATAAATAGGGCACATCAATATCAGTTTCAGGAAGGCTTTAATTCAATAAAATTCTTAAGTTTTTCTTTACACTTGTGTAAGAAACCTTATGACTAATTGTGGACTCAATTAGTGGCTAGTCGTGGACTCGACTAGCAAATTGATGCGTGGACTCAAATCAATCTTACTTTCTTCAACCTTAGATTTAGGTTCGTGGACTTGTTCTTGAATCGAAGAAAACTAGATCCGACTCTAGTTGATTGAAGATTGCATCATCGAGGTACTTGAATCTACAATGGGATTCTTCCAAGTCTTTGAGGATTCAAGACAAAGGGATTCTCGTGAGGTTTAAGGTATTTCGATCCATCTATATCTTTGCATAGAGAGCATTCTTGGGACAATACTCATCTTATTTGAATCTTGGACTAGATTCATATCAATTTGGTATTCAGAGCCTAGGTTTATCTCATTCTTATCTTACATACCACTTTTTTTTTCATGTCTTATTCATTAAAAAACCCCCAAAAAAAAATTTCCTTTGCATTCTTGATTATTTTCTTGAATCTTGATACATATTCTTTAGTTTCTTGAAAACCTATCCTGAACGATTTTTCCCATTTACATATCCAATATCAACGACAACTCACACCTCCTAAGCACCATATTACCACAAATTAAGTCGAGAAAATAATCCAATCTTACCCTTACCTATATCCAAAGCGCATTTTCGCGCAATCTTGTCGCAATCACACCCTGTCCAGATTTCGGTGTTCTGTGACCAGTTTCAAATAATTACCTATATCTCGAGATCTACTGGTTAGTTTTATCTGAAATTTAGATATGTTGTATATTCCTTCTGGGGCGTTCTCTTGATGTATTATAGACGTGCTAATTCCTTACGGTCATTGAGATATTGATCTTCGAAGTAAGGGCAATGTTTCTGTTTTTCTGGGTGATTCTTGAAATTCTTGATTATGTTGTTGAAGGGGTTGTGTGGATCTTCTTGGTTGGAAATTTTTTTTGATATTTAAAGTAGTTATTTGGAGGTTACTTATCAAAAAATCAAAAAAAAAAAAAAATCAAGAAAGTTGAAAAAAAAAAAAAAAAGAGAAAGTAAAAGAAGAAGAAAAGAATAAGGTTGGGGAAAGAATTTGGCTGGTAGGGAGATCTTGGAGGGAAAAGGAAGGGAAATGTATAGGGTTGGAAGGAGTTCTTGATAGATTCCTATTTGGTTGTGGTACACTTGAACCCTCTTACATTCTATTGTCTCTTATCTGTGATATTGGTTTGCATATCTTTCTGCATACTTCTTCTTTGGTTTCCTTTTTTCTTTCAAATCTTATTTGTTTCTTTTCTCGTATTGTCCTTTTTTTTTGCTTCTTGGCTCTCAATTTTATTACCTATCTCCGCGATACACCCTCACTCTCAAAGCTTGTGAAGTCTTCCAAGGGTACGTTTTCTTGAACTTTGAGGTTGAATCCATATCAACTTGAGTACCGGACTAGATTTTCCTTTTTGGAAAAAGCTTGTGAGAGTATCTGGCCACCTTGAGCGATACGACGAGTGGAGTTGTGTGCTTATAAGAGTGTGAGTGCACCCACAGAGCTATATAATCCACCTCTTACCTGCGAGCTGAGAATAGTGAGGGAGCGAGCCAACTTTTTGGTTTCACTAACGTGTCTACTCACATATCTTCTCGTTTTAGATTTTTTTCTCATCTACAGATGTCTGAAGGAGGTCCCAAACACACATAAGAGATTGGAGCAGAAAATAGATGCTCTAGCCTTTTCCATGGAAGGTTTAAGCACTCGAATGACTAATCTAGAGGCAACACCCTAAGCGAGTGCAACTGCCACTCTATTACTAGGGGAATTATTCGTGGAAAGGGATGCAATATTTGATATCAATCGGATCGTTGTATGAATTAGCTAGTGCAGCCATGGTGGACTACCTTAAGTTACCTCTTATCAATCACCCCCTACCATACAATCTTATTGATTCAGGGGAATGGAAGATGTGACCTAACAAGTTTTTATTCCTTTTTTATTGCAAATATTATGATTTGATTCTATGTGATATGTGCCAATGCGTTACTGCACAAGGTTTCACTTGGAAGTCATGGCAACATGACAGACATTTTTATTATAATGCACTCAACAACACATGCAATGTCACCTATAATAGATTTATACATGTGCTTAAGCCTCTACTTCCAAAACAAGTAGAAGAAATTCAACTGAGATTGAAGCAAGCTCTCAAACCAGCCTTGGAAGAAAGGAAGAAATCAAAGAGAGAAAAGTGAACCTCCACGTTTAGAATTGGAGTCACCACTCAGTCCTCTAACTTAGATTGTAGCCAAACAAAGGAACCGCTATCAGTGGTACAGTGGAAAGAACCAGCCAGAGCTATCAAAGTGCACCTTGCTTGCTAACAAAAAAGGATAATAAGCAAGAGAAAAGAAGGGAGTAACTATTTACTACTTTTTATTTCAAAAGCATGCATTAAAATTCTCTAGATTGTTTGCCATGTTTCTATTAATGACCTACTTGCTAGATGTGTTAGAAATTTGTTTGCCATCCATACATCCAAGATTCCTTAATTTGATTTTACTAAAAACTTTTATTTGATAGAGATAAGGAATCACTTGGAAGTTATAAGGCACATTTGAAAACTTCTTATGACAAATACTACTTGCACAAAGGGTTTTGGTTCAAAGTCAATGGGATTGGCACTTTTTACTTTGTTTTGGGCAATGATTTAATAATTGATTCACATAAGGGACATTTGGTTTTCCAAAAAGTGATGATGTTTTGCATGGATATTTTCATTGGCCAAAGAAGAAAAAAGATGTAGAATCTTATGTTCATAATTGTTCTACTTACCACCAAAATACATCTAAATCATTACTTGATATTTCCATGGATTTTGTGTTTGGTTTAAGCTTAAGCTCTAGTAGGAAAGATTTTGTGCTTGTTGAACTATTACCATTTAGAATGCTTAAATTCCATGCGATGTCATTAGACTTAATTGCCTTACTTGTTGATTGTAGGATGAAGATTGCAGCGACTCACGTCAAGGCATCCCAAGAAAGTCCATGAGCGTGATAAAACAGAAAGTGATCTTGCTAATTTGTTCTTTCATTGAAAATTTTTGATTCGAGGACAATCCTTTTCAAGAAGGGGAGAATAATAAGAACCAGTTTCACATGGAATCCAATAAGCCTATATTTGGGCTCATCACAAGGCCCATAATTACCATCTTAAAGAATCATTGGTGGGAAGAAACAAGAAGGCCCAATAATAATTCCATTCAGATAGAGGAAAGTATGTATAGTGGGTCCATTTCAAGTGATATCATGGAAGAACAAATTGCTTACAAGATTCGAGGCGGAATATTTCAAGAAGGGGAGGACGATGCGTGCCAACATTAATGAAGATCCATCAAGAGGTACCAATGGGCCAATCACAAGGCCAAGCCAAATGATGCAGCCCAACATAATGAAGATCCATTAAGAATACAAATTGGGCCAATCACAAGATCCAACGCCCAAACCAGCTTTATTATCTGTGGTCATCATTATTTTAAATGTTTGGAATTAAATGAGAAAACACTAGTTAGGTATTTAGAAAGGATTCCTTAAACCCCTTTCTAAATAGGACTCTTATTTACTTGTTTTCTAGATTAGGTTTAGGACTCTTTTTCCTATTGTATTTAGGATGCTGCCCCTATACCTATAAATAGTGGCACATCAATATCAGTTTCAGGGAAGCTTTAATTCAATAAAATTCTTAAGTTTTTCTTTACACTTGTGTAAGAAAATATGGCTAATTGTGGACTCAATTAGTGGCAGTCGTGGACTCGACTAGCAAATTGATTCGTGGACTCGAATCAATCTTTATTTCTTCAACCTTAGATTTAGGTTCGTGGACTCGTTCTTGAATCGAAGGAAACTAGATCCGACTCTAGTTGATTGAAGATTGCATCATCGGGTACTTGAAAAGCTACAATGGGATTCTTCCAAGTCTTTGAGGAATTCAGACACAAGGGGTTTCTCGTGAGGTTTAAGGTTTTCGATCCATCTCTATCTTTGCATTGAGGCATTTTTGGACAATACTCATTCTTATTTTGAAATCCTGGGACTAAGATTCATATCAACCTTCCTATGTTACGCATTAGTCACCCGTAAAACTTACATATTTGTGTGCATATTCGTGACCTTGTTATTTGGTGCATCTTGCTACACAATAGTTAGGCTTCAAACCCAGTGAAGGTTCATATGTGTATGTGTTATATATTCCTATACAATACTTTCCTATGAACTACTATACTTAATTATATTCGGGCTCTACCCCAAAATGATTTCTAAGCTTCGGGGACGAAGCTTCTCGTATGGGGACAATGGTAACACCCCGTGTTACGGCCTTTAATCCCGAATTAATTTTTAATTAATCCCCTTAATAATAATTAAAAAGGATTTATTTGGTTAGGATTCCCAAACCCCAAGCCCTTAGTCCTATAAGGAATAGATTACTAAACCATACTATTCAGACCCTAAATTTTTAGGACTCATATATGTATATATATATATATATAATATATATTTATAATATATATATATATTATATATATAAGGGACATAGGGAGCACCGGAGAAGTCACACCACAATAGATATCACACAAAAAGGAATTCCCAAGGGACTCCCCACCACAAAATCCCTAGGGAGATCAAAGGTTATATGTGAAATCTTAGGGAAGAATCTTTTTAATAGCCAAGGTTGGATTAATTATAAGGCTAAGAGGTAACCCATGTCTCAACAATAACCTATTTTTTCCTTGCTATAATCTCCTTCTTTGCTCCCTTCTATAGCTTGTGTCTGATGAAATTCTTTATGATTTTATGCCCAATATAATCTTGATGGTTGGATGGGATGATTTTATGTTGTGATCTGATGATTCATGATGTTGATATAAATATATGTTGGTCGTATTATTTATGTGATGTATTCTTTAATCTTGATATTTCTTAGTATTAAAGGATAAAATATGATTTTAATGATTTGGATGGGGTAGTATTGCTCTATATGTTGGAATACGGGATTTGTATGTTGATGTTCTTGATATTTTTATTTGGTTGATTCTATGTTCGGTGTTGTTTATGTTTATGTATTATTTTTTATTAATTAGGATGAGTTCTTATGTGGTTCTTTGCTTTTTGATCCATTAATTGCCAACTTTAGTGTCGTTATTTGCGTTTAAAAATGTCTATGTGGTGTTTTTATGTTGTATGTTCCTGGGACGTTTATTTGTTTAAAGAGTCAGTGTTGTGTGGTTTATGGTGGGGTCTGGGGGAACCGCCACCTACCCTTCTGGCCCAAAGAGACGCCGCGGCAGCGGGTAGCCGCGGGCAGTCGGCTGCCGGGACCCGCTGCCCGTGAGGTTCATCGCCGACGGGTGGCCCTCCAACCCACTGGTTTTTATTCTCTTATTTTGTTGCCCACTTCGGGTCTTTGCTTACCCCGTTTGATGTTTCCCAATCCCTGTTGGTGTCCCACGACCTTTTTTGTGTCGTGATGGAATCTAGTTGTATATTTTTTTGTTGTTGTGCCATTCGTAGGATAGTATGTAGTCTTAGGAATTGTAGTAGTGAATCGGTAACCCGTTGTTATCTAAAGTGTGTATTATAGACGGCATGAACTCCTTGTTTTGACTATTTAGTATGTGAATGATTACACCGTATTTTATGTTTTATATCTCTCTCTCCCCTTCCCAATGGCTAATTAATACGTCTACTATTGTGTTATGTGATGGGCATGTTACCCCAATTTGGTTGGATACAAAATTGGTGTTCCTGAGCTGCGGTTCAGATTGTTTGTTGTTGCGGGTCAAATTTTGTGTTTTTCACATCACTGTTTTGTAAACACAATCATGTTCCCCGCGTGTATACCTACCATATAGTCTAGATTTATATTATAATATTGATAAACACTCAAATAGTTCCACAAAAAGAACATCTGGAAGTCAATAAATCAAATACCGATTCAAAAGAATCACGGGGAAACAAATCCACACAAACACAATCATTACCCCGTGTGTGGACCACGGTAGGCCCTTTTTTTCTACCCGTGGTCTTCCCGCGGGTTTTATTACACCACAAGCCTCGTTCCTGTCTCTCTGTGTTGTTGTCTGTTGGCGGTTATTTGCTTTTCTTATTATGTGCTCTTTCTGCCCGCGGTACGTCCAGTGTGTCAAATAATCCCTTCGGGATTTTCAACTCCAAGCTCAAATTCAGTCCAAAACATGCCAAATTTCACCCAATACAACAAATTTTTTATGACTTGAATCAAAGGAAATGCAAATGTAATGGCTTTTTATTATGAATCCTAAACACAAGGCTCTAGATATGCATTTTCACAAGACAAATGCATAAACACTCACATTTTTTCATAGGCAAAACACAAGTAGAATCCCAAGAAATTCACATACAGTTAAGCAAAATAGGATTTTGTAGAGCATGGGTTACCTCTTGTAGGATATTATATATAAATATGTATCACTTACACCTCAACAAGCTCCTACAAGGCTCACTTTCCACACCCACTTCAAGAACAAACCAAAATCATAATATGTCTTTATTCTTTAAGATAAGACATCTAAGATGAACCAAAAAACACAAGATGGACATAGATCTTACCCTCTCTTGTTTCTCTATTTTTTTTTTTTTTTTTCCCAAATAGGTGAACGGTTGAATCTTGGAATCAATCTTGAAGTCTTGGCAATGTCTCAACTTAGCTTGGAGGAAAACTACTCCACTTTCTAGAGGAGAATGTAGAGCCTAATGTTTTAGAAAGTGTAAGGGGTTAGAATGAAGTATTGTCTTACTTGTGTTTTGGTTACAATACTAACACCTTGGTGAAAGAACAAGAATGCCCTTACTAACATTAGAAGTGTATATTAGTATATATATATATTATTCTTTATATATGTGAACTCCCTTCAAAGTTTAATTGGTACAACTTGACTTTTAAGTTTGACTAGTCAAAATACTTAGTCCTCAAGTATTAAATTTCAGGATTTTAGGAATTAATTTCCTGAAATTGATATGGGATTAATTACTCAATTAATCCATTAATTGAATTTGGATTTTTGGGTGTGTCCACATCCTCTCCCCTTTCAAAGAAGCTTCGTCCTCTCTTCTCGAAGCTTGTGTACGACGAATTAGAAATTAAACAGTGATAGGAAAAACATTGTTGACAAGGGGTCAAGAACGAATCCTTTGGTCAAAACTCAAAAGATTCTACAAGGGATTTCCAAAACATGAAAGAAGGCATAACCAATTCATGGATTGGCAAGAGGTTTAACAAATGAATTATTGGAGCATCTACAGAACTCTTAGTTTTAACACCAACATCAACTTCTAGCCAAATCTCTTCTCTCACTAAGACAAGACACCCAACCACAAACATTCTATTATCTGTTAAACTAAACCAACAAGGCACGAAGCCAAAGCAAGGCATGAAAGCAACACAAACAACCATTTCTATATTACGGCAACAATTCTGTTCTCTAGGTGTTGAAACAACTACTAAAGAAGAAAGGCGAACAGGTAGCCACAACTTCACTCTAAAATTGTCTTCTGTTCTTGTATCTTTCGGACTCTTCCTCTCTTCTCTCTATTGACTGGCTGTCCGACTTGGTTAGCCTTGGTGCACCAGTGACGAAGGCCTCCTCGTGATCATGCGATTCTTGCTGACGAAGCAAAGCAACAACACGCTCTTCGTGCGACATGCGAGTCGTGCTCCCTCTTGGCGGGAGCTTTCTTCTTCGTCAGTTCTCTTTGCTCTACGAGTCCCTTTCTTCAGCTTCAACGACTTCTGGTGCTCCCACCTCATCAATAAGGTCGTTCATCTTCGGCTTCCTCATCACCTCCCAAGCTCTGAACAGCGAGGCTCAACTTTCCGGCATATATTCAAGCTCAACTGCCAACTCTGCCCTTTCTTCGGGTGCTTTCCTTGCTACTTCCTCCAGCGTGATGTACTCACCATCATCCAACTGAAACAGATTACAAGTCCGAAGGTTGGTGGCATCCAACACTAGCTTTTTCCTACAGCTTTCGAAGACAACCATCCACACTGACACCCCTTCCTAACCAAGATCCAACTCAACACCAATCTCGTAAGGGCAAACTCTTCCGATTGTGATCCTGGCAAAACACCATGTGTTGCAACATCAAAGCAGGGGGCAAGTTCAACTTAACCATTTCTTGAGAACAGAAAGCAAAAGTGCACTCCAACTTACCCAAACAACTTGCTCTTGTTGTTGTCGGCAACAAACAGTCCGATACCAAACATGACAAAATCTATGCTTTCGCAGTCAACCCACTTCTTCTTCGGCCTAGAGGCTGAGTGAACCACCCGTCGGCCTAACAAAATAGCTCAAGTAGTCCCGGTACCCATGGTTATCCATACTAATCCAAGGAATGACCACTGGTACTGAAGCCACCTGGGTGCAGTCAAACTCAAAAGTTGGAGCCAGCCTCGTTTCCTAAAAAGCCAAACTTCACACCTCTCACCTTAGAGGTGATCTCAAGCTTTCTCACCCTCTTCTTGTCACAACCATTGTGACGATAAAACTCTTTACCAAAACTCGGGTAAGTCCTTCTGGCGACAGCAAGGTCGGCGGTGGCTGGTTGCGTCCGACGACGGCGTGGCGGTGCTGCAAACGGTGGGCGACGGTTGTGGTGGTGGCGGTGAAAGCTAACGGGTTAGGGTGGGGTTTAGGTGTCTCACGGGTAGGGAAGATTTAAGAAGAAGAGAAAAGAAATTTTAGGGATTTGGGGAGTATGGGGAAAAAAGATGATTTAATTGCGGATTTTGAGTAAAGTGGGGAATTTATGGTTTTAGATGGAATTAAAAATTGAATAGATTCTAAGAAAGAACAATTAGCTCAAGTGGTTTAACAGGTTGGGATTGACAAAAGAATAGGCTTGGGTTTGAAACTCAAGGGTCTTATAATTAACATTAGTAGCTTGATTTTAAGATACACAAGAAGGAATTTTTGGCATGCAATTTTGCTATTTGAATTTCAAAGAATACTTGGATTAAATTTTAGGAAGTTCACAAATGGAATTTGTTGTAGGAACACAAGTTATAAGGATTTGTAGAATTTGGCCCATTGCACAAAAACTATTCCAAAGATGGGATAACTAAACTTCACAACGAGACTTATGTGCCCAACTAAAGAAGTCACTTTTTTAGCAAGAAAGTCTTACACTAACTCAAAAGAATCATTTACCAAGAAAAGCATGCAAGGTTAAAAAATATAGCAAATAAAGAGTTAACTCTCTTCAAATGGGTTGAATAACATTTCCAAAACATAGTAGAGACCGAAGTACTCTCTTGATATACAATATAGAAATAAATATATTGAAATAAGATCCACAAACAGAAAAAAAATAAATAAAAAATTGTTTGGGAAGTATTTATTTGAATATTTTCAATGGCTATAATTACATTGCATAGTAGCAAAATAATCACTGAAACAGAAAGATATCTGAAGGAAACACAAGAATATGATTGGCTTATAGAGGAACATAGTTACCTGCCAATACTTCCTATCACTTTCATCCAAAGCCTCCGACTCAGCCTGCGGAACGCGCACATCACGAAGACCCTCTACAGGTGGCCTAGCTTCCAAATGCTTTCCACGACCCAAACTTAACTCTAAATGCTCCTCCGGCTCTAATACCGGGTAGGTGGCTCATAGGCTATATGTAGCATCTCATTCTGACC
>VALG01012271.1:0-18279 GCA_009835305.1 Ipomoea purpurea
CAACAAAACTCGTTAGTAATATGATTTATTTTACCAAGTATTTTTAGAACAATATAATAAATACGTTAATATTTTGTTCAATACTTCACATGATACACCTACGACACACATCTCCAACCAATGCATGAACATGTAGAAAAAACTACCACTACCAAATATCAATAGGTGCTTATAAGATAAGAGTTAATGTACAACTAAGATCTCATCTTACACACAACAAGACAAATCTAAAGTTTCTTACAGATGAATCCATCTATGCTACCACCAGTAACCATTGCACATGACGCACTACCAATAAAAAAGAAAAAAAGATAACCGGTACTGAAGATGAAGACAATGACAATGCCTACCCAAAAGAGAATTAAGAACAACTAGAAAAATTTAACCAAAAGTAGTATTTATTTAGACTATCGTTTTTAGGCTAAATATTTAGACTAACATTATTACAAAGTTGGAACACATTATTTTAGTGACAATATAATCAATCTCTCCATAATTACTATTGCATTTAATGATACTTTAAATAGAAGAAATTCAATATTTATTTACCTGTATGCACTGAACATCTCCGATATAATAGTTACATTGATATACTTTGAAATACTTATTTTAAAAATAATCATTGGACATTAATACATAATTCTATTTGCGCAAAGCACGTAAAAATAACTATATATTGTGTGGACAAAAAAGATGAATTTCAAAAATTATGAATATATACTTTTATAATTTGAACATATTGTTCAGCAATTATGACATAGAATCGTGTCACCTTACAAGGTGGACAGAGTTCCACATCATAACGATTGGACTAGGCCAAGGTAGGTCCAAATTGGTCTTGTCATAGGCCTCTTGATAGCAATTACTATTGTGTTGACCAAAATAAAAAAAATATATTATTTTGTGTACAAAAATATAGAAAAAATGACATATTTTCCCCCTGTATTATATACTTATAGCACTGTCCCCCTGAATTATTTAAGTGCCTGTTTTTTCCCATGAAATGTTAAATGGACATATTTCACCCTTAAAATAAATATTTCATTTATTTTTCTTAACAAACAAATTATGACAACAATTTGGTTCAAACCAAATAGACCACTATAGCAACCACCGAAATATTCTAATTACAATTTAGAATCGAAATTTGGATATTTAGAGTTTATTAAAATCGTGAACCGGGACGGTCGGTTCATGTTCCGAACTGGAAAAAGTAAAATACATTTATTGTTGAATTTATACTATTTTAAACTAAAAAATAAAATTTTAAATAAAGACGGTTCAAAAATCGCGAACCGGATCTGGAACCGCTGGTTCACGGTTCAGGATCCAGTTTTTTCGATTCATAATTTTAATAAACTGAAATCTAAATATTGGGTTCTAGATTTGAATTATAACCGAAAACTTTTAATTCGATTGCTATAGTATCCGATTCAATTCGAATCGAATCGTGGTCATCCCTACGTATACGCAATAATTTGTTGGAGAAAGAAAAATAAATAAAATGTTTATTTTAAGGGTAGAAATGTCAATTTAATATATCAGGGGAAAATCACCACTTTTAAAATAATTGAGGTGGCTAATATGCTTACATGAATAATTAAGGGAGAAAAAGTGTTATATAACTCAAGGGGGAAAAATGTAATTTTTCCTAAAATATATTATTTGAAAGTATATTATGTGAGTGATGAAAGTAAATTCTTTTGTATAGTACAAAATAATGTATATTTAACACACAAGTATATATACTTTTAATATATTAAAATGTATCGTATATTTAGGATAATTACTCAGGGTGTGTTTGGTTCAAACAATGGAATCAGAATGGTAATATAAATTAAATATTTGATAATAGTAAAATATTTAAGTATAATGATAACTTTAATAGGAATTGGAATCAAAATAAATTAATAATTAATTAAAATAAAAATAAATAAATATACAAAAATATATAATACAGATATTTAATTGTGACTAAAAAAAATTAGGGACTTAATTCAGTTAATTGCATGTTTTGAAAATTTAAGAGTCTATTTGCTCTTTATATATCCTTGAGAAAAAGGGTTAAATAGGCCTCTAAACTTTATCTTAAAGTTCAATTAGGCCCCATCAACATTAAAAAAAATCAATTAAACACTTAAACATGTTAAATTGGGTCAATTAAGCCCAAAAACCGATAAATAACCTATTATTATTACAGTCATTTTAATTCCGGCGACGGATTCCGGCCACCGGTGACCAATTCCGGTCACCGGCGACCGATGAGATTTTCCGTCGACCGGCGAGATTTTTCGGCCGTCCGGACTGGACGGCCGCCTTCTCCAGTGGAGAAGACGACCAGATCTGGTCGTCTTCTCCAACGGAGAAGACTGCCTTCTGGTTGTCTTCTCTAGTGGAAGACGGCCGAAAATCTCGCCGGTCGCCGGAAAATGTCGCCGGTGGTCGGAATTGGTCACTGGTGGCCGGAATCCGTCGCCAGAATTAAAATGACCTGTAATAATAGGTCATTTATCGGTTTTTGGACTTAATTGACCCAATTTAACATGTTTGAGTGTTTTAATTGACATTTTTTAATGTTGAGGAGCCTAATTGATCTTTAAGATAAAATTTAGGGGCCTATTTAACTCTTTTCTCAATATCCTTTTAAAATACTACGTAAATCAATTAGATGTTGGTCGAAGGAAACAAAATAAAGAAATATAAATAAATAAGAAGGGTAAGTTAATAGATAATTTGATTCAGCGAATTCTACTATTGTAACAGTACATTGGTGTAATTGTGTTCCTTAAAGTAATGGCAGGAAGTTGGCTCTCATTAGTTCAGATCAGATACATGGTTGGGATGGTGTTCCTTCAATTCAATTCTTTTTCTCTTTCTTCAATGATTGTGATATATATCATCCCTTTACTGTTTTTAGCTATCTTTCTTTGTAATAAAAATCTTCTCTCTTTCCTTATTGGATTGTGATGAGCTTACTATTTTTGGGTTCGGCCTTTTGGGTTCAACCCGAGCTTGTTTGGTTGGAGGGAATGAATTACGTAGAAAAGAAATTGTAAATCCATGGAAGATAAATTATTGGGAATAAAGTAGGAATTTAAATTCCAGTACTTGATTTACAGGAATAAATTTACTGGAAATTTCAATTTCAATGTTGGTATATATAAAAATTGAAAGATAATAAGTAGTATAAAGTCTAAAATGTGATTTCTGTTGTCAGGCATCAATGGGGGAAGGGATGTATTTAATTTGTTGGATTGGATGAATAATGTGGCTACTACAAAGTACAAACCATGTGTAATGTGTTCGGTATTCCATGAAAAGTTTTATTTATGATGGGGTGTGGATGATTTGGTTCTAAGGAAACAAGTTGAAGTTTGGCTATGGGTTTGGAAAGCCGCCCCACAATGGGATGCAGCAAATTTTAGGAAATTAGGCTTGGAATCGTGTGATATGTTGGGATTTTTTGCAAAATAATTAAATTTACACAAAAGTGTTAATCGTGTTGTGTATATCTTAATATGAAGGTGAATGTACAATTGTACAGATGTGTTGGGATTTTTTCAAAATAAATTTACACAAAAGGTGTTAATTGGTGTCCAACTATCTACGATACTAATAAGGGCAAATTATATTGTACACCAGGGTGTTGTGCGCTCTAGCCAAAACAATATCGTTTTGATCATTTTTTAAAAAAATTTTAGAAATCATGTTTCCCGTTTCGACTATTAAATTCAAAAATAAAAAATAAAAATTCTCTGTTTCGAATGTATATAAATTCATAACAGAATACACATAAACTCATCATAATATAATACACATAATTTAACATAATACATAATACATGATACACATAAACTCATAACATAATTAATACACATAATCTAACATAATACAAAATATACATAAACTCATAACATAATACACATAAATAATAAACTAATAAACTCATAACAGAATACACATAATCTAACATAATACATAATACACATAAACCCATAACATAATACACATAGACTCTTAACAGAATACACATAAACTCATAACAGAATACACATAATCTAACATAATACATAAACACAAACTATTAAGTATTAACATAATACACATAAAATCTGAACAATAAAAATGACGTCGTTTTGTCAGGACGCACAATACATTGTGCGCCCTGGTACACGGTATAACGATTGACTAATAAGAGCCAATAAAAGTAGGCTTATAATAGGTAGAAAAAATGTCCGTCAAATTTATTAAATTTCATATTATTCAAATTCTAATTTTTCCTTGAGATTTTCAAAATTTATCCTTAATTATTAACTGACTCATTGATTTTAATAAGAAAGATCTTTTAGGTTCGAAATCCATCACAATCAAAGTTGGTATAATTAAAGTCCTCACTCTATTTTACTCTTATTAAATTAAATAAATTAGTAGCTACAACAAAAAAAATGATACATATGTATTTCATTAATTTAAAATTATGTGTTTGCAATGTCTTTATTTTAAAAAAATTATTCACTATCAATAAATTAAATAAGAGAAATAATTTCATTAGTTATATTGTCTTTATTTTTTCCAAAGCAAAGATTCTTTACATTCAAATTCATCAATTCATATTTATTACATTGTACATTATCTTCTTTTTACACTATCTTGTAATTAGATATCAAAGTTATAATACAAAATGATGTTATATATTTATTTACCAAGTATTTTATTAATACCATGAAAAAAAATTTAAAAAATAGTTTGAAGTCAATCATATTAACTATTTGAGGGATTTGATAACAAAAATAGTATTCAAATAACTCAACAAATTGAAGCAAAAAACTACCTCATAATATCTTTGGACTACATCATATTTAAAATGTTCAAATTTCTACTACTTTATCTAATCTTATTCCTTAAACTAGGGATTTCTTTATCAACAATAACTCATACAACAATAATGGTTGAATCAAATGAACCCCGAGCAGAACACCTAAAGGACTGGCATGCTTTATTTTATGTTGATAACAATATGTAAATATTATTTATATCATTATCTTACGTAGCTACATTTAAAACTGTCAATGTAGTGCAATAGAAGATCGTAACACACTTGATGCATTGAAAAGATGCCAAGACTACAACAATGCTGCAATCAATTTGGCAAACCTAGAAAATGAAAAAAATTTCAAATTAAAATAGCCACCGTTGATTCATTTATTTTATCATGTATGTAAAATACTTATTGTGCATTCATTAAATATATTAAAACTAATATAAATTTACATTAATTTCATCTTCTAGACTCAACCTGCTTAGATTACAACCAATATCAACATCAACCTTCACAACAAAAATACTAGTTATATAGGATGTAGTCACTATTTTAAAAAAGTTTATGCACAAAGTGAAAAACAATTTAACTCTAAGGTTAATATTAATTCAATAATTTTTTTGAAAAAAAAATACACACACACACAAAATAAAGTACTACACTTATTCATACTAATCTAAAAATATGAACTTGAAAATGAACATGTGCAAAATGGATGTGGAAATTATTGGTGAAACTGGACACGTTGCAGCATCATATTCGGAAACCTACAGAGTTATTGTCGTTACTATCAAGTAAACAAGTTATGAAAATAGAACAAGAGGTACTACTCATGAATCTTATACAAATATGATAAATATTACTCCGTAATATTTTATTCAATACTTCCACATGAAACATGTAGGGAAAACTATCACTTCAAAATATCAACAGGCGCTTGCAAGATCAAGAGTTCATTGTACAACTAAGATCTCAGTCATATACACAACAAGAAAAATCCACAATTTCCTACACCATAATTCTCATTGCATGACGTTGTCATCTATGCTACCAATAGTAACCAATTGCAAATAACACTACCACAAAAAGGAAGAGGACAAATAGTGAAGATGAAGACAGTGACAATGTTACTCAAAAAGAATTAAGAATACTTCGAAAAATTCAAACCAAAAGTAGTATTTTTTTTATACTATTGTTTTTAGATCAAATATTTAGACTATCGATTTTACAAGTTGCAAACATTTGTTCTAGGTGACAATTATAATGAATTTTCTATGTCATCTTGCATTCATATACTTTGAGCTACATATTTAAATAACCAAATTCGACATTCAATTACCTATGTATGAACTTCTCTATATAATCTTGTATTGATAAACTTTCAAATATTTAAATGTAAACATTGGGTATTAACCCATTCACGCAATGCACGTGTAAAACTAGTATATATTCTAATATAAAGATGAATATAATTAACAATTGTAGAGATGTGTTGATATTTTTTTATTTATTTTTTCAAAATAAATTTACATAAAAGGTGTTAGTTGGTGTCCATGTGTATCCTAATATAAAGACGAATGTACAATTGTAGATATGGAAGTGTTAAAAGATTGAATAATATTCTTAAAAAGATTGAATAATCATTGAAAGCTACTTCAAATTGAGTGATAAAGGACTATCAAGGTGTGAATTAAAGGCGAATGCACAATTGTAGAGATGGAAGTTTTAAAAGATTGAATAATCATACGAAGCTACTTCAAATTGAGTGATAAAGGACTATCCAGGTGTGAATGTGAGATAGATATGTGATTTAAGGGTATATTTGATTCTATCTTTCATAAACTTTTATGAAATTTAAAATTTTGGAGGTTTTGAATTCGAACTTTTAGTCTTTAAAATAAATTATTATTCTATGGACCATTGTATATTATGAATAAAAGGTATATTTTTTTTAATATATTAAAGGTATATTATTTGTATACTGAAGGTATATTATTTGAAATTACATTATTTGAGTACTGAATATATATTATATTAGTTTATATACTATTAAATAATATACTGTACATAAATAATGTACATTTAGTATATTAAAAAAACATTTTATTCATGGTTCACGTAAAAGTTTATCCTTTAAAAGTTTGGACGATATTCGATTAAGATGTTTAAAGAGTCATTTAAAGTCGGATGATATTTCTTTAAGACTTTTAAAGAATATAATCTTTAAAAAGTATAGTCCATTTGTATTTAATAAGTTATGAACTTTTAAAGACCACTATTATTTTTTGAATCTTCATCCTAAAAGAATATGAATTTCATATTCTAAGAATACATTGACTTCTCTTTACTTAAATCATACTCTATTGTTTGTAGCAAAACTTTAATTTTCTATTCCAATCTATATGATTTTAATTAAAAAGTACATTTTATTACAAGCTGATCTACTAATATGTATGCATGAGACAAAAATTTTTCTCTTTTTAAAGAATTTAAATGCAAAAATTTTATTTTCTAATAAATCTTATAAGAAAAATAATGTTTCAAAATATATATGAGAGTTTACAGGATGAATAGTTCATATATAAGTATATAACATAAAATTGAGGTCTCAATCGTTACAAATTTTAAAAAAAAGTTATGTTTCAGTTCGGAATTGAATTAGTTTGGTTCAATATTTGGTTCGGTTTAAGAACCTCAATTTTTAACATTTTTGAATTTTGCAAGTACACTACCAAACAATACATATTCACATAGTCCAAATCCAAAGTCTAAACTTTTATAACAAATAGCAATCTAAAGTTCAAACATACTACTAAGTACTAATTAACAAACATCATTTGTTTTTTTTTTTTTTTTGCCAACTGACCGACCGATCTTCAGTTGGCTCACTTTGGAATGTTTTGTTGACAAGATAAGAATCATCCATCTGTATAGATAATATTTGGAGAACAAGTGTCAAATATTGTATATTTAATTTTTGACACAATTTGTCATTGCTTGGCAAAATATATTCCCAATGCAGTGCACTGAAAATATATTCTAGTACTGGAAATAATTACAATGCACTGGAAATCAAAATTAGAATGATGTTGATGCACATTAATTTCATAGAAAACATGAAACTATGAAAAATACTGAATATTGTTAGAATAACTTAAGTTAAAGATTGCGAGGCAAAGAACAATTGCGACAAACAATAAAAGTACGTGCAAAGTAGATAACAAGAAATAAAAATCAATAAATTTTTTAATAGATATAACAGTGAAATAAGAACTGAATGGGAGCAGACAACAAGAGACTTGAATTTATTATTAATTATTATTATTATTATTATTATTATTATTGTATTATTATTATTATTATTATTATTATAACAAAAGGTATTCAGTTTGATTCAATTCTTTACAAATCATTCGGTATATAAAAATTCATTACCGTTCAATTGTTCGATATATTACCGAAACGAACTATTCGATTTGGAAAATCCAAACCAAATTGCACACGCCTACCTTTTGACATGTATATATGTTGACTATTTATTAGTATTACTAGTTTTTTATGCGCATTGCGCGATTGAGATAATGCCCAATGTTTTTTTTATTTTTATTTTTTTTTTATTTACATAAGTTACTTTAAAGTATATCAAGGAAAGATTATATTGGAATTGTTCATTCTTCCAAAGTTTCACCTCTATAACCAGTTGAGCTGCCCATGCGGGTATATTGAAATTTTTCATGCATATAGATAATTGAATGTTAAATTTGCGTATTTAAATAGGCAATTCTAAGTTTACAAATGCAAGATAATATAGTCAAGATTGATTATAATTGTCAATAAAATAATTGTATAGGTATGGTTGAAACCAAATACGAGAAATAAGGAAGAGCAAATAAATTAAGGTATAAAATATTAAATATATACTAATAGTGAAGAACTAACTGCTGATTGTCAAACCGGGACATTGCGAGATAGTTTCCCACTTCAATTTGTTGTGTGATTTGAATACCCTTTTTGTCAATAAATCGCTCAAGTAGTTAATATGATTGGCTTAATTATATATATATATATATATATATATATATTTTTTTTAAAAACTATTATTGAATTAATTATTATTATTATTATAATTATTTTTTATTATTTATTATTATTTTATTATTATTAAATATATGTGATACTGTTTATACAGAGAGATGTATTTGTACGGTCGTTAGCAAGGCTCGGATCCCTCTTATGGGTCGGCAAGCTCCGGTCTTGCCTCGTGCCAAAACTCCCTTTCACAATGCATTTAATGCGCTATTTATAGGGTCCAAAAGTGGGTGATGCCGGGCCTCCGGCATGTCGGACACGTGGTGAGCATGCACCGGGTGTTATCTGTGCCGCGTGGTTATCTGCCACGCGGCGCCTAGTATCTGACTCCTTCTCCCTTTAGTCGAGCGTCATTCATCGGCTTCCGATCAGCATCACTCGGTGAGCCGACCGCCCCTCGGCGGGTTCTCTCAGGAGGTATGCCGCTGCTCGGGGCACTACCGGGTTTTCCAGGTCGTGCCCGGTCGGGGCGGTTAGTACGACTTAGCTGCGAGGGTCGGGTAATGACCCGGTCCTGAGACACTCGGATCCCGGGCGTACATCCTTGGAGCCGGGCGTATATCCCTATCACATAGCCCCCCTGGCTCGTGGTCGGACGACGCTTCGCTGGAGGAGGGGCTCGAGCCAAGGCCTTGGGGGAGTGTATCCGGAGTTGAGCTCGCGTGGATCACGGGGCACCTGCACCCGCATCGCGGGCCGTTCCTGAACACGGTGGGGCACACGTCAGTTGCGCAGCCTCTCGAGATACGGGCCTGAAAATCGGTATGCGGAGCGTTTCCGCGTCAGCTTCCTACCCCTATAAATAGTGGCTTGGCTGGGGTCCCACTACGCTTTCACTACTTCTTGCCAACAACCGGACGTTCCCGAGCGACCATCCAATTTCTTAACGCCGCTTCTAAGTCTTCTCAGTCGGTAAGTGAGCTTCTCTTCCTTTCCCCTTTTTCCTTATCTTTAACGATCCTAGAATCGTTTAGGTCCTTAGGGATAGGTCGGTCGACGACTTGGGCGTCTTTAAGTGGGGCACCGGCGTCTGAACACTACTTCTCCCCATTGATCTTTTAGGGGCGCAAATATGTCGAGCTCCGACAGCCAAAACAGTTCGGCACGGGACTATGCAGCCGGCAGCGATGACGGGTCGGCGAGAACGGAATCCGAAAGCTCCTCATCCCAACGTTCTTATTCGGCGAGCAGCGGTGGTGCCCACTCTCCCTGGGCGGATGCTGGCAACACGTTGGCCGTCGGGCGACCCAGCAGCAGCGGTGTACCGAGCGAAGAGGGTTTTGTTGAGGAGAATCAGGCGCGCTACGGGTCGGGCGAACACGGTGACTCCGCCGGGGAGCCCAGTACTTCCGGGTAAAATCTCCCAACTTACGGTAACGAGGGACAGGGGTTGCCGTCGGGCGTCATGGCCTTGGCCCTTGACCCTTCGTTGTCTCCCAGGTCGGCAGCCCAACTGGCTGACGACTTACTAGCTAAGAAGAGGGTTTTCTTGAGCAGCATGTCCACCGAGAAGCACCAAAGTAAACTGACCAAGAAGGAGGCAGAGGACGCTGCTACCCTCTTGACGTACTGTTCAATACCCTGTGGTCCCAAGGGACGATCGTCGAACGGACGCAGGGACATTGGTTGGGGATGCATCTGGACTCCATCAAGACTCCCCTGACCAACCCGTTCAGTCCCTTCCATCTCGCCTTCATGAGGCATTAAGGCGTTCTCCCGGGCCAGATCTGCCCCAATGCGCACCGGCTTATAGCTTACTTTCCACAGATCTGCGCCCGGCATGACTTGGTCTGCACCGTCGAGCTGTTCAACTTCTTGTACACGGTCCATCCGCTCGCAGCTCGGTACGGGGGCGAATTCTTAACCGCTCAGACCCGGAGCCACCATTGCAACATCGTTGATCTCCCGGAGAATAATCGCGGCTGGAAGAACCGGTTGGTTTCGATTGAGTATCCTTGGCGGCTCCCGGTCAAGGGATCTTGGTCGCGCCATTTCACCGCGTGCAAGCGCCCCGCACCTACTCGGGCCTTAAAGACCGCAGCAGCCAAGATTTCCTCCGAATACTATGAGTTCATCATCTTCAGGTCGGCTGCCAAGTACGAGAAGCCCACCTCGAGCCACCCCGGTATGACGAACAGGAGAAGTACGTTCCTCGTCGCCTCGAGGTGATGGTGGCTACGCCACCGGCCGCATTAGTTTCCGATCAGGAAGGTCTGTTAGAGGGTCGTTTTACGGGCGACGAGACTTCTTTCCTCCCTTCCCCTCTCTTTCTCTATATAGGGGCTAATCGGTTGTTACTTCCTCGCAGGTATGAAGCCCGGTCGCACTTTCCAGACGGCTCCTTGAGCCGTTAAAGTCCCCCGACCAAAGGCAACCCTCGGAGGGAAGAAGGTGGCGGCGCCCGACGCGCCCTTGACGGCCGTTCCAGTAACATCTGTCCCGACCGCGGTTCCGCTCGACACAACCAACCGGGTTGACGAGACGAGTCCGACCCTGAGCAGCGGGTCGGACCTGCAAATCATCAAGGCCACGGGCAAACGTGGCAAGGAGAAGCTGGGGGAGTCGGAGGGGGCGGTCAAGCGGGCACGCCGCCAGAGTCCTCCCGAGCTGACCCCTCTCATGAACTCTTTAACGGGCGGTGACCTTCCGGGCAATCCGCTGGCCAAGATGAGCGCCATCTTCCCGGCTGAGGATGATATGGCCGGGTGGACCCCCGAGCAGGTTTCTGAGCGCGGGGCGCAAACCTTGTGCAGGTATGCTCTTTTTCATCTTGGTTATTTTTAAGTTTATTCGTTCGGCTAACACACTCCATTTCAGCTCACCCGGGTGCTCACATCCCTCTACTACCGCTCGAAGAGTGGGTCGGAGAGCGATGCCCTCAAAAAGGAGGTGAGGGAGCTGTGGAAGAAGCTGAAGGCGGCTGAGGACGGCAAGGACATTGCCGAGGCCATCGCCAGAAGGCGATCAGGGAGACTGCCGAGGTCCGAAAGAAGCCGAGGATCTCCGCTCGCGGCTGCAGGATCCGGTTGGCTTGGCTGCTACCCTCTGTCAAGACTCATCAAACAGAAGGTGGCCGAGGACATGATGTGGGCCTTCGGCACTGGGCCTACGCGTCCGGGCAGCGAGATACCCACCGGGAGGTGAGGTCCGTATTGTCCGAGGTGTTCGAGGGGGACGACCTCAACACGATCCTTGCTAACCTGCCGGAAAGCGTTGCGGATCCTGGTCGATGCCCTACACTGAGACGGAAGCCGAGCCCTCCACTGCATGCCGAGAAGGATCCGCGAATTGAACCGTCATTAGTTGACATTCGCGAAAACGCGTGTATGCCCCCCGAGTCCGAGCGGCTATGACGTCGGTCAATTTCCGGTCGGACGTCAAAGGTAATGGGGCAAACGCGAAAAAATGCGTGTATAGCCCCCCGAGTCTGAGCGGCTATGGCGGTCGGTCAATTGCCGGTCGGACTGCAAAGGTAAGGGGCAAAACGCGAAAAAGCGTGTATAGCCCCTCGAGTCCGAGCGGCTATGACGGTCGGTCAATTGCCGGTCGAACTGCAAAGGTAAGGAAGCAAAACGCGGAAAACGCGTGTATAGCCCCCGAGTCCGACGGCTATGACGGTCGGTCAATTGCCGGTCGGACTGCAAAGGTAAGGAGGCAAACGCGGAAAACGCTTGTATAGCCCCCCGAGTCCGAGCGGCTATGACGGTCGGTCAATTGCCGGTCGGACTACAAAGGTAAGGAGGTAAACGCGAAAAACGTGTGTATAGCCCCCCGAGTCCGAGCGGCTATGACGGTCGGTCAATAGCCGGTCGGACTACAAAGTTTAAGCGACGTTATGGTCGTCCGGGCAACCAAGGCCAAAAGTTTAAGCGACATTGTGGTCGTTTGGGCAACGAAGGCCGAAAGTTTAAGCGACATTGTGGTCGTTCGGGCAACAATGCCGTAAGTTTAAGCGACATTGTGGTGTTCGGGCAACAAGGCCAAAAGTTAAGCGACATTGTGGCCGTTCGGGCAACAAAGGTAGAAAGTTTAAGCGACATTGTGGTCGTATCGGGCAACAAAGGCGTAAGTTTAAGCCGGTTCCGGGCGCGGCATGTTGGCGAGATTCTTGTTTGTGGTGAAAGAGTGATTTTCATTGCAGACACCTAAGTGGTAACCTTACAAACGTTCGAGCCAACTCATGTGGTCTCGGAAAGAAAAGTAAAAATACAATAGGGTCGGACGGGAAAAGAAAGAAAACAGAAAAATTACAACTCTGTCTACTACATTCTACTGTCGGAACATTACCAAATTCTTCGAGTTCCAAGTCCGTCAACCGGTCTGCCAGTGGTCGTTTCAAGCTTGTAGGTTCCCGGACGTATCACTGCTGACACCACGTACGGGCCTTCCCAGTTCTGCGCTAGTTTTCCTCCTTCCTGAGGTTGGCTGGCTTCGCGTTTTCTTAACATATAGTCCCCGACTTGAAAGTAGCGCGGTCGGACTCGAATGTCCCGAGTCGCTTTGATCTTTTTTTGGTAATCGGCGACTCTTCGGGCCGCTAAGTCACCTTCTTTCTTCAATACAGTCCAGATCCAAGGATCGGGCTGCATCATTTTCTCCTTCTGTGTATTCACTCTCTCTCGGACTCGCGATCCAGGCTTCGACGGGTAGGCGTGCTTCGGCTCCATAAACCAAAGCGAAGGGCGTTTCGCCGGTCGCTTCTCTCGGGGTGGTGCGGTATGTCCACAAGACAAACGGGAGTTCGTCCGCCCACGATTCGGCCGGCTGAGTGGAGTTTTTTCTTTAGACCCTCCAAGATCGTTCGATTGGCATTTTCAACTTGGCCATTCCCTTGGGGGTAAGCTACCGACGACCGGATAGATTTTGTCCTGATTGTCGCCAAGAAGTTTTGGAAGTGTTGGCCTTCAAACTGTCTCCCATTGTCTGTTGCGATCTGCACCGGTACCCCGAACCTCGATACTACGTTCCGCCATATGAAACGGGCGCATTGTTGTGACTTGATCGTCGTGAGGGGTTCCGCTTCCACCCACTTGGAGAAATAATCTGTGGCGACTGTGATAAACTTCCGTCGACCCGACAGTTGGGAAATGGTCCAACGATGTCTACTCCCCATCGTGCGAAGGGGATGGCTGTGCTGACTCCCTCGGGGGTCGGGAATTTCATACACAAGTGGGGCATGGAGATAATTCCTCCGATCGACATGATCGCCGGTCTCCTTAAGATGACATTGTGGACGCATCGAATGTTGACGACAATGAATTCCATCATGGTTTTGATCGTTCGGGGTCGGCTGCCAATTTCCACTAGCAACGTTATCTTTCCCTCCGGATGAATAGTATCACCAGTGAATCCAGACAAAGGGGTCCCGATAGGAGTTAGCTCGATCAGGTGTAACTTTAGCTTCTGGAAGACGTCTATATACAAGACGTTCACACTACTACCCGTGTCCACCATGACGCGTTGGACGTCGGTCCCCATGATATCAATCGTGACGACCAACGCTTCGGTGTTGCAGTCCTCTCCCTCGGGCATGTCGCTCGGGGTAAATGTGATTGGTTCCAGCTTTTGCCTCTTCTCGTTAGGCCCTGACCCTATCAGTCTGATCTGGAGCTTCTCCGGGTACTAGAGCTCTTCTCCGGGCCACCAAATATGACATGGATGACCTGTTTCCCAGTCGACTGTCGGGGCTCGGGATCCCGATCGTGATCCTTGTCTTTTTTGTTCTTGTTCGACTTCTTGAACGGGTTTTTCCAAGATGACTTTTTCTCGTCCTTTTTGTTGGTGAACTCGGTGAGCTTTCCCGATCGTAACAACTCCTCTATCACTTGCCTGAGGGGGGTGGTGCAGTTTTCCGTTTCGTGTCCTTTGCTACGATGGTACGCGCAATACTTCGTCTTGTCGCGACCCTCGCGCTGGGGTTCCGGCAGCTTGATCATGTTGCAGGACCGTGCAAACCGAAGGACATCGACTACCGGTCTGTTCAGAGGGGTAAAGTCGGGTAGTCTTCCCCGTCCTCTGCCGGGTCTGTTGTTCGACCGCCCGTCTCCTACCGGCCCTGCGGTTTTCGGCTGCTACCGGCTTCCTGTTGTCGTTTGGGGAAATTTGCTTCACCGGCATTAGTGTAGTCGGTCATCCTTCGGATTGCCTCATCGTAGGTGACCGGAGGGTGTATGATGAATTCTTGGTATAGGGCGCCTGCGCGCAAATTGGAATGTAGCACGTTGATCGCTGTTCGGTCGTCGAGAGGTTCGACCTCGACGATCGCTGCTTTCCATTTGACGAGGAAGTCCGTCAAGGACTCGCCTTTCAGCTGTTTGGCTTTCTCCAAGATACGTGAAGTGCTTCCGGACTTCTTTGGAGGTGGCGAATTTGTGCACAAACTTTTTCGCTAACTCCGCAAAACAGGCAATTGAGCCGGCTCCAATGTTTTAAACCAGTCTGCCGCCCTCCCTGAAAGGGTTGAATAAAAGACCCGACACATTACTGCATCGGTCACTCCCATCATCAACATGTTTCCATAGTAGGAGTTGATGTGCGCTTCCGGGTTGGCATTCGCATCATAGCCTTTATTTCCCGGTATGCGCGCAGGTCGTGAGGGTAGGGGAGGCTCATTATATCAGCCGTGAATGGGTTGCGTAGTAGGGACGCCTCCGGTTCGGATGATCGGTGACCGTGCTCGCGCCTCCATTTACTGAATTCTTCTCGGACTTGTTGCAGCAGACCCTTAGCCTAGTTCTACGGATCCTCTCGGTCAGCGGCCCGTCGGCCATTTCGTCTAGACCGGCAGCTGCTGACCTCCCCGGACGCTTCTTGTCGGGGTATCGGAAGGTTTACAGATTCCTCCACTTCTTGCCGGGCTCCGACTCGTTGATGCACAGACGGCTGGAGACGGACAAAAGCACTTGTACGCGCAGGGACTTCTTCAGCCCCCGCTCGTGCGCTGCTCCCGGTCCTAGTCTCGATCGGGCGGGTCGACGCTCAGATTGAGCTCGGCGGAGCTCTGGTGCCGCTGCTGATGCTGACGCTACTGACTGGCCCGGTTCGGGTACATTTGGCATGATTGGCATCGGCATCGGCATGTTTGGCACAGGCATCGGCACGTAGGGCTGATAGACGCCCAGGGCCCGGAGGGTATTGGTATTGAGCTCCGAAGAAGCGTTGTGGGCTCTGCCAGTACGGGTACGCGGGGTCAAACATCCCAGGTGCATACATCGAGTATTGGAGCGGTATTTGTCCAGGGATGCCTGGGAATGCTACTCCTGGCTGGATGAAGTTGATTGGGTCTGGGGTCATCTCCCTGCCCAGTGGTGTATTGAGGTCCATCGCGGATTCATCTGCGATCGGAGGTCCGATGACCTCTCTTCGGCTTCCGCGTCGTTATTGAAGTCCATGAATGGGAACATTTTCAGGATCGGTCTGGTGTTTGCCGAGCGGCTTTCAGTTCGATCCCCACAGACGCGCCAAAATGATACTGTTTATACAGAGAGATGTATTTGTACGGTCGTAAGCAAGGCTCGGATCCCTCTTATGGGTCGGGAAGCTCCGGTCTTGCCTCGTGCCAAAAGTCCCTTTCACAATGCATTTAATGCGCTATTTATAAGGTCCAAAAGTGGGTGATGTCGGGCCTCCGACATGTCGGACACGTGGTGAGCATGCAGCGGTGTTATCTGTGGCCGCGTGGCCATCTGCCACGCGGCGCCTAGGATCTGACTCCTTCTCCCTTTAGTCGAGCCTCATTCATCGGCCTCCGATCAGCATCACTCGGTGAGCCGACCGCCCCTCGGCGGGTTCTCGGAGGTATGCCGCTGCTCAGGGCACTGCCGGGTTTTCCCGGTCGTGCCCGGTCGGGGCAGGTAGTACGACTTAGCTGCGAGGGTCGGGTAATGACCCGGTCCTGAGACACTCGGATCCCGGGCGTACATCCTTGGAGCCGGGCGTATATCCCTATCAATATGTATACCCTTAGGTCATTTTACATGTTAATCTAAACAGTTAATTTTTCAAATATCTTTTTTACCAACCGTTGATATAATTCGTTGGTCAAATCCACTAATATAATCAGCTAACCGCTAACTGCTTATTATCAAACAAGGACATTGTGAGGTAGTTATCACTTCAATTTGTTGTGTGATTGAATATTCTCTTTGTCAACAAATCCCTCAAGTAGTTAATATGATTGGCTTTATTAATTATATTTTTTTTAATTTTTTCATGATATTATAAAATACTTGGTAAATAAATATATAGCATTATTTTGTATTATAACTTTGATATTTAATTAAAAAAATAGTGCACCAAAAAAGATAATAGACAATGTATTAATATAATCACTTGATAAATTTGAATGTAAAGAATTTACAATTGGAGAAATATAAAAAGACAAATATAACTAATAAAATTATTTCCCTCTTAATCTAATTTATGATAATGATTAATTTTTTAATGAAAGACATTGTAGGAGACATTGTTAGCGAATATAATCCAATTGTGAACTTTGATGTAAAGATTTTAATATTGGGGAAAATAAATAATCATAGTAATGGAAATTATTTCTCTTATTTAATTTATTGATAATGAATATATTTTTTTTTGATCAAAGACATTAATAGACACATAATCTAATTAAAGAAATGCATATGTATTATTTTTATTGTAGCTACTAAATTATTATTTAATTTAATTAAGAGTAAAATAGAGTATTAATTATGCCAACTTTGATTGGAATGAGTTCGAACCTAAGATTTTTTATTTTTTTTTTGGAATAAGGATCAAATAAGGCCATCGAACTGCACCAATAATGCAATTAGGCCCTGAACCTTAAAAAAAACAACAATTAGGCCACTAAACTAAACCAATTTCTTTCAATTAGTATAATTTACAGGTTTGCAGGTTTAGTAACAGGTCACCCAAAAAATTTAAAATAATTTTTTAAAAATTATTGTTTAAAAATTATAAAATTAAAATAATTTTAAAAAAAAAAACGTTTTCTTCGTCTCTGGCCATGGAGAGAAGAAAATTTCTTTGTTCTCTGGCAGAGACGAAGAAAGGTTTTTTTTTTTTTAAAATTATTTTAATTTTATTATTTTTAAAAAATATTTTAAATTTTTGGTGACATGTTACTAACCTATTAAACTTGTAAATTAAAACTATTGAAAAAGAATTTGGTTTTGGTTTAGTGGCCTAACATTGTGTTTTTAAGGAATCAGTGGCCTAAATGCATTATTTTGTGTAGTCGATGGCTTATTTGAACCTTAATTTTTTTTTTTTTTTTTTTCTTTTTTTTTTTTTGAAATCAATGAGTAATTGGTGGAAAACTGGAACAGAAATTAAACAGAAATATAATGATTTATGAAAAAGTTAATAGATAATCC
>VALG01012272.1:0-19718 GCA_009835305.1 Ipomoea purpurea
GTCATTGCATCTCCATTGAGAAGGAAATGTCATAATGATAAAAAGAATGATTTCACAAGGGAATGCACAGTTTGATGGGGCGCGGAGAGGTCCACACTTGAGTAGAAAAGCAATATGATATGTATGATCCTTGGATTCCCTCTTGGAAAGATTCTTCCAATTCTGGTATGCCCAACCAGAAATCACTGAAGTACAGATGGAATCAAGTAAGGATGAGTATTTATTTCTCAAAAAGAGACTTTCAGTTCATACAAAAACCAAGGACTGAGTCACACAAGGGACAGAGATTCCAAGTGTCAATTGAGCAAGATGAAGTCTGGAAGTATAACAGACACGACACTCTGCGATAGTACACGAGGAAAGTACAAGGGAGAAGATGAAAGTCCTGGAAAGCAGTATACTACGACCTCAGACACGTGAAGTACGAGAGTCAGTATACATACCAGACACGTGAAGTGCAGTTAATACAGACCTAGACAGCGTGAAGTCACAGAGGCATAATACGCAGACCCGACACCGTAGGGAAAGAGATTTCCCAAGTGTCAATTGAGAAGATGATAGTCTGGAAGGGAGCAGTATAATCAGACCCAGACACTCAGGAGGAGAAGATGAAGTCTGGAAGGCAGAAAATACAGACCCATGACACGTGAAGGTCACAGAGCAGTATACAGACGCCAGACACGTGAAGTGCAGTAACAGACCCCAACACGTGAACGTAACAGAGCAGTATATCATGACCCAGACACCGGTGAAGTACACGAGGAAAAGTAAAAGGAAAATATAAGCAAAGAAGTTGCAAAAGCAAAAAATACTCAGTCCACACACGTAACTGGGATTATATTTGAGATTAGTATTCTTGAAGATAAAAATCTCAAGAGGCGGAGTAACAGAGGAAAAAAAGAAAGAGTTGCAGAAGCAAAAATACTTAGATCTCAACTAAGTAACGGGATTATATTTGAGATTATATTTTGAAGATAAAAATCTCCAAGAGCCGTGATCTACACCAGATGGAGATTTATTGGGACGCCATTTTTTGCGAAAATCTCAAGCTCAACTTGCAGAGAAATCTCTGACATATCTGCAACGTTTATCTTATCCTCTGACAAAAGGCTATACAGCTGGATGAAAATTCAAAAAATGAGAACGTTTCTCTCCAACGGAAATATTTCATTACCAGCTATAAAAAGATGAAGATAGAAGCGAAATAACAAGAAGAAAAGAATACAGAGCTAAACATAGCATTCAAAAATTCAAAAGAAAGCTTTCCATCTCAAGAGCTAAAATTGATATATTCTTTGTGAGATAAACACTCAGAGTGATACAGAGCTTAGAAAAGAAATATCCAAGAGTGTTAAAATCTTCATCAACTACAAGAGACTTAGCACACCATTGAAGATCATCTACAGAGTCTCAAAGTTGGAAACAAGGCAAAACTTGTTTTGGAGCAAAACAAGGAAAGGAGAAAGTAACACGGAGTTATGAAATCCTGGATTGTCACACGGAATTGTGAGATCCGAAGCAGCAGTGTCGGAAGACATTGGGCGTGATTAGTGCGGGCTTTGTGATCAAAAGCACTAGATCACGGGATACGTTTCTACCGGATCGTAGAAGACGGGGGAAAGTAGCACGGAGTTGTGAAAATCCTGGGAAAGTAACGCGGCGACGTGAAACTCGAAGCAGCAGTGTTGGAGGCACTGGCGTGATTAGTGTGGCTTAGTGATCAAAGCACTAGATCACGGAATTCATTGTATCTTTGGAACCAAGAAGTGGTAGATATAGTGAATTGCTCTTGAGATAAGAGCAAGTGGAGTAGGAGGATTACATCACCTCGCGAACCACTATAAATTGCCTTGTGTTCTTTACTTCTTTCTTTACTTACTGCTCTTGCTTGCTTCTCACAAGAATAATCTTGACACGATCTACACACACACCGTATCGTTTATTATTCCGCTGTGCACCGGACTCTAACAATCTAGTTAAGAGTCTTGGTTTATCTCTGTCGTGCAATTGTTGTATTGTGGCTAAAAAGTTTGAAAGTCTATTCACCCCCCCCCCCTCTAGACTTCACCTTACCTCTTTTGGGACCAACACTTTCTTTATTTCTATCAGGCTTAAGGCTTTATTATAGACAAGGGTCCACGGTCCACCGTGGACCATACCAATTAATTTGGGGTCCGGGCTAAATTAAATCCTTTCCAACTACTCCTAATGGAATTAATTAAATAATTAATTCGAATTTAAAGGGTAAAACACGGGGTGTTACATTATAATGCATGTTCTTGTGTTTGAGCATGTTTATAGCTTGTGTTTAGGGTTCAATAATGTTGTGCGTTGAGTTATTTATGTATTCAAGTCCCTATAATCGTCGATGTGAGTGTTGGGTGTGTTTGGACTTGATTTTGGGTAAAATTGATGAATTCCCGTAGTGGAAAATATGTCAAGAAGGATGTTTCAGCGGGTAGTCGTGGGGGGACAAACCCCCACCCGACCACCCGCCGAAACGACGAACAGTTCCAGCAGGCGGCTCGCGGGTGGACACCACCTGCTGGAACGGGAGGTTCCGTCGGCGGGTGGTTGTCCATTCGCCGTACCGCTTGCTGGTACGGGCTGGTGCGAGGTCGTTCGGTCTCCATTTGGTCGAACCCCATGCCCCAAAGTATCTCCTTTGATGTTTGTGAGTCTAGAATGATGTCCGAAGTACCGTAAATAAGATTGGTGAGGTCTAAACTTGTATTGTGCTAGTCCAAAGTATAGTCTACATTATTCCCCGTAGGTCGTATGTTTATATTGATGTCACATGTCGTTATGAGTCTACCTTTTCCTGGTTATCCTTTGATGAAGTTATTGTAGTCTTGAATGTGGTGTTGATGTCATGGTAATGAAAAGATATGAGATTGTGGTAAAAGAATATGTTGCAGTATATTGCACTGCGTGTGCTTAGATTATCGTGCTGCCAGTACTCAGGTATCACTGCATGTCTTCTTACTTTGCATTCTGCTTAAGATAGCTATGGGCTGGATGTGTGTTGGTAAAGGTTGGTAGGGTCATGTAGGTGGGAGCTTTGCTCTGGAGGGATAAACCTAGTGGAGTACAGGTTAGAACTGATATGGATGGAGAGGGTAAGGTTGGCCTTGGACATGTCTGTGATCTTATTGTTGTCTGCCCACTCGGCCGGCCTCGGCGCTCGGCGCAAGGCCTTCAGTGTTTGGCCCTCAAAGGCGCCCAAACTCGGCCAGGCAGCCAACGAACACTCGGCCAACTCGACCAAACTAGGCCAACTCGGCCGACGAGTCAGCCGATTTCATCCGATTTTGTCCAATTTTGACCAATTTTGTCCTATTTAGACTAATTTTGTTCGATTTTATTCGATTTCGTCTTTCATCAATTATTGATTTTAATATTATTATGATGTTATGACTTATAAAAATTATCATTATTTCATTTATTTGGACGTGTTATTTGATTGAATGTTGAAAACAGGCTCATTAAATTGTCAAAATACAAGTCTGTCACTATTATTTTTAATTTTTTTGGTGCCCCGCCTAGGCGCTGGGCGCTGCCTGGCCGCCCGACTAGCGCCTAACGCCTACTGCACCTTGGTTGTCTGTTATTGTTGTCGTGTCTTGTGGTCTTATTGATGTCTGTTATTCCCTCTTGTCTTGTTCATGGTTGCATGCTTGTATCGTAATGATTGTCGTGTTTTGTCATACTAATGGTATGTCGTGAGTCCTTATCCTGATTTGAAAACTAGAATTATTTAGGACTATATCTATGTATTCCCAAGTCTCAAAATGGTTTTCTATATATATATATAGAATAAAGTTCAAATGCGGGCGGGGTCTTCCCGTGCGGCAGTGCGGCGGAATTCTCAGAATACACCAACAGTGTTAACAATATGCACCAAACAGTAATAAAAACACAACCACAATGAAATGCAATAAAACATCACAAAATCACAACAGACTCAAAAATGGCAGAGTACTAGCAACATTTCTCTTGATTTGTAACTCATCACTAAACCACCACAACCTCTCAATTGCGGGAACAATACATCACACAAAGCAATTGAAGCACAAACCTAATCTGCATTTCTCTCTATATCGAGTTTTTGTGCTTTCAGCATGTTGAGAGAAATAGCTATGAACATATATACAATGTAATAGAGTTAAATATTATTCAAAAAAAAAAATCTGAATTATTTGCTTTTTATATATACATATATATATATATATATAAATATATATATATATACTTACATATACATATAATATATACTAATATATATATCTGTGTGTGTGTGGCGCGCGAGCACGCGCGCGTGCGTGCGTGTGTGTGTAAATTTAACATTTAAACATTTCTTCCGAATATTGAATTGTTATCTCAAATACATTAAAGTTCATCTTAAACTGAGTAATTGAAAATTAAACTTCTACAACTTTAATCTTCATTATATTAGATCTCCCATCGAATGCTAGATTCTGGTATTTCAAGACTCCCATAGGCATCTGAGTGGCTATGAAAAAAAAATCAATTCTCTGCAATTTCCTACCAAAAATTACATGTACATATTCATCACAAACCAATTAACAAACTTACCTTCAATAATATAATAATATTATATATAATATTATAATAATATTATATATAACTATACTATATATATATATATATATATATACTAATCGCACTCACATGGGAATGCTTCACCAGGCGCGAAATAGGAACGGATTTTGTCCGTCCACGTGTCTAGATCTAATGGATGAGAAACACTGATTCTTTAAAAAACGCGTGACATTTTCGTAAATAATTGAACATTGAAGTGCAAGTAAAAATGTATTACAAGTGCATGTAAAATGTATACAAGTGCATGTAGAATGTATTATAGGCTGCAAGTAAAAATTTACACTGAGCATCAATACTAAGTGACCTATAGTTCTAAGTAGTTGCACCTAGGGTGCATGAATGTTTGGGGGTGGTTTTCAGGGGTATTACTATTCGCTGAACTCAGATCAATGAATGTTAACAAGACAAAATTATATGCACTTATAGGTGAAAGTAGGTGCACCTATAGTTATAATTAATTGCACCTATAGTTATAAATAGTTACACGTATAGTTATATATAGGTGCACCAGGTGCATGAATGTTTGCGGGAAGTGAATGTTAACAACGCAAAATTACAAACACTTATACGTGAAAGTAAGTGCACTTTACACTTATAAGTGATTTACTTGCACTTCGATGTTCAATTATTTACGAAAATGTCACCGCGTTTTTTAATCTATTAGATCTGGACAAGTGTCGCGCGCGAATTCGTTCGCATATTCCTTCCTGGACACTTATTCGCACCTGAGTGCATCCATACATATATAATATATATATATATATGTATATACTATATATATATATATACATATATATATAATACTATATAATATTATATATATCCTATATATATATATAATATATATAATAGTATATATATCCTTGGTTTGCCAATCTTGTTATTTTATCTAAAAAAAATCAACTTCAATCACGGTTATTTGTATGTGGCATTTTCCCGAGTCACCCATCCTGATGGCTGAAGAGGATGGACAAAATTCTGTTACTACTACCAATGTTTTGTATAAAAAGAGGTTTTCAATAATGTGTAATTCAAACAAATGATATTATATTTTCTTTTTATACAAAGATGACAAAATTGCTATATATTCTACATAGAAAATATATCTTCTGTACAAATAATTTTATAATTAAGTTGCTAGACAACAGGCTAATTAGCATAATACTCTGATATATAAAGTCTCTAAAAGTTTCAACACCGGATGCGTATATCTACACGTTAGCTATTAATTGGGTAATTATTTGCTAGAATTCAAGCAATGATAACATTAGCAAACATAATCGATCCAACTCAATTCTTCAATTAATATTGCACTGTATAATATTCGATGTTATAATTGGCTTTCTTGCCAATTTACCAAATATAATATTATAATAATAATAATTAATTTCATCAAATTTCCTAACTTCAATTATGCTATACTACCATCAATTTCAATTCTTTCAATTCTGCTAATTATTTTTACATATACTTTATATACATAATTAACAAAAATGCTAAATTAATTAACAAAAGTCATTTTCAATTTACCAGATATAATATTACTCTTTATAAATAATACATTTAGTGGACATTATTGGTGTAACATATGTAACCGGCTTTATCATATATTGTATCATTATTACCTTTATATATATAATACGTACATAACTACTAGAATCATATACTATATATATTATATATATACCTACTACATAATATACTACATTAAATATGTACTCAATATATATTAACATACACTATATATTACTATCGATACCTAGAGTTTGAATCTGGTGAGGTCTTATTGTTGGTGACACGTTGTTGAGCTCATTCTGTTCGTTTATTATATTATTGACAAGGTTCAGGATTTGCACTAATGATTACCCACGTGCTATGTCTTTATTAGAGTTAGGGGCATGTTTGTCTTTTTGTTTTATATTGTTATTATGTATTTAGAATTTGATTATCCGATTTTATTGGTCTTGTGCCGATATTTATGGTCCTGAACACTTTCAATATATATATATATATATATATATATATATATATATATATATATATATATTATATATATATATATATATATATATTATATAATATACACGCGCAAGCAGCTGGGTAATTGCGAGAGAGAGGAGTGGAGCGGAGGTGATAGGCAAATTAATAAGAAATGTGGCGACAGTGCCGGAAACTGAGCCGGCAAGCTCTACTGCGAACTCCGAGCGAGCTTTGAAGAGAAGAAATGGACGCATTGGTGATCCGTGGTGGCCATAACGGCCTAACCGCTGCCGCCTACCTTGCTCGCTCCGGCCTCTCGTCGCCGTCCTCGAGAGACACCATTCATCGGCGGTGCTGCCCGTCACCGAGGAGTTGTTCCTGGCTTTGAATTCTCCCGGTGTAGCTACCTCCAAAGCCTCCTCCGCCCCTGCATCATTAAGTTACTCTCCTTCCCTATCTCTATCGCAAACACATATCATTCAACAATCGTAACAATATTGCTAACACGATTGTTAGAAATTTAATTTTATCGATTTTTGATTTTGTTGTTATGCTCTTGCTGTTACTGGAATAATAAAAATAACTACAGCTAAAATGACATGGATTAAAGCTATTAAAGAGAAATTCCATCATCGTTTATTCCCTATCGTGATGGACGCTATCTCCCTTCCATGCATAATATTATGTTAGTTAATATATTCAATGACTGATTAAATTGTTTCATTGCATATTATTAACTCATCTTGGTCCCTCGGTTAGTTGCCACACACCTTTCATTATACAATGCACAACAGTGTCTTACTTAATATAACTTCACATACTCATTTTACGCACACACGACTGTCAATTACTAATGCGCTCATTTTCTAAATGAATCATTAAATTGTTATTAATACATATTAATACCTCAAACAAGTTCCGCCGGTGATTTGCACACACCCGCATTCATCAAAGCACAACAATTCGTGACGCACCCCCTCTAACACGTAGACTCAGATAATTAAAGGTTTGCTCCCATTCACTTGGTCATTGACTTTGGTGTATCATACTAATCTGGTCGTCAGGTAATCAAAACATATTTAAAAAAAAAAAAAAAAAAAAAAAAAACAGCACTACATGTTATTAAAATATAATCGCAGTATGTTGCTTCACACCCGGTACGCCGAATGCCACACACCCACTAACATTGCACAAGCATCACACTAACTTGCATACCACTCGCAAACTTGCATATCGACTCGCAAAAGGCTACCTCTCAAACTTGCACAAGCATGCACCCTAACTTGCAAATATTCTAATTACAAAACTCACCATGTTTTTCAGTTTAATATGAATATTGTTTTATTTTATATATGTATAGTTTTGTACTTTGTGTAGAGACTAGTCTTGATTAGCTATAGCATTCCATAATCTAATCTTTTTCCACCAAATTGTCTCGTTACTAACCACATAATCATATCAAAACACAATTGCCTTTAATTGGTATTCAACTTTTTTAAAACTGTGCGTTACGATACTATATGTAATGTGACTTGTTTAAACTCCTTCCTCATGCGCTAATATATTAACACACGTGGAAATTAAATGCACCACACTTCGGATTTGCACTGCACAGACTGTCATAACATATTATATGCACAGACATACGAAAGCCAAAAAATAGTCTAAGACGGTCACAAACCCTATAACCGTTTGCCCATCACTGGTTGGCCTTGAGAACCCACCTTGCACTGAGTTTCATGATTTACGGATGCTTCATTTCAACTCTCATAATATTAAACTAATTTGTTGCCATTAATATATAATTCAATCCCATAATCAATTGATCCTTTGCATGGATATATCCAATTTATTTTTAACCATTAAATAGCTCCAATATTTACAATTACTTATTCACCCTTATACATAAACTACTTACCTTAAATGGCATAACAACAAATCTCTTTCAAATCTCACCCTTTATTGTAATGATTTTAATGGATGAGATGAAGCCCCATGATCTCATCCATCTAGGTTGACTCATGGGATCCGGAGCCTATATAATATATTATATATATATATATATATATATAGTTATATATATAATATTATATATATATATTATATATATGGTGGGTTGTTGACATGAAGTCACTTTTTGGTTGGTTAAAGAAAGACTCTCTGCATTCTTCATCTATCTCTGGTTTTTCTTATGTTCTCTACCACTATCAATTTCATGTCCATAATATTGTTTGCAAGTTCACAGGTTAGGAGGCTAATGGCAACGGGCACAAACAACATTACAACATGTTATCAGCTGCCAATCCCGATGAACAGTCCCATGTTCATATTTGAATAACTGTAATCGTGGAAATTTCATGCATAATTTATTCTGGAAATTCCAGTCAATCTGTTTGATCGTTTATATTGCTTTCGGATATTGTTTGATATGTGATGTGTTTATATCCTATAATTACATATGCCTAATGTATACCTTTGTTTATGCACTGTTGTTTGTTCAAATTTCTGTATACACATTGAATGATATATCAAACTGAACATAAATTCGGTAGTTTCTGCTTTGAACCGTCGAAAAAAAAAAACAAGACAATTTTTTTTCAAAGCAAAACTTTTCAGGTTTTTTTTCTATTCAAACTTCAGAAATGTTTTCGACCACCCTTTGAACAAGTTTTTTTCTCAGGCATGTATGTTTTCGAAAAATTTATAAATCAAATCCAAATCATGCCATATGATGATACACGTGCGTTTTTTCGATAGTTTTTGTATAACATTCTGGGTATCATATTTCCGCACGAAGTATATACATATTTTCCGAATTTAATTCCGATATATATTTTTTTTCTCGAAAAACAAATTTTTCGAATGTTTTTTCGAAAAAATGAAAAACAAAACTGTTCTGCCGGATTCTAAAGCCGTCGCAGTTTGCGTTCAATCTGCGTCCGGTGGTAAGCAGCAGCGAGCATCGCGATGTTGGCGCTCAGAGATAGGGCGACTGCAAGTGTGTTGTCGCTGCTTTGGCTGGCCGCGTTCCGATGACGGATCGGCGGCGATTGGCGCGGCATCTTCGCTCTGCCGTGGGTATGTGGCGCTGGTTTGTCGATGCGGGTGTTTTCCTCCGATAGAGATGAGGAACCGACGATGGGTGGTCATGTTACTGTCATCTGTTTCGGCGCGAAGCGTTCGATGGTCCCCTGTTGGATTTTGGGCACATTGTTACGGATGGCCGTGCCTGCCTGGACCGGCGGCGACAATCGCTGGTCGCTCGATCGCAATGGGACTAGGGCCACGTTGATGGCTCCTGTCTTTCCTTTTTTTTTCGGATCGACCTCACCCCTCTCTCTATACGCCGCTGGCTACGGAAGTAAATCCCTAATATTTGAGGGTTGAGGTGTATAGTTTTTATTTTTTGGGCCATATTCTATTGTCGAACCTAGAAGAATTCAGAATATATGTTATAAGGCCTTTTTTGGTGTTTTCTGTTAAAATTGTGCTACGTTTTGGGCTCCCTTTTAGCTAATAAGCAACCGAACATAATATATAAGATTTCATTGGCCCAGTTTTTTCATATATATAAACTTTTTTGGGCTGGAAATTTAATTTCTTTTAAAGCATTGAGAACTATATTGTTTTCAAAGTTGCCAATTCAATTTATTATTGAATATATGCTCATAAAATAAAATTGCTACTTTGTGCAATTTTGGATCATATGATTTTATGATTTTCTATGCATATTATGTTATATTAGCATTTTTTTTATGCTTTACAAGTGGACCTCCGGATTTAGCCAGAAATAGTATGCATAGATTCTTTTTGAAAGTTATATATCCTGGCGACTATTACCATGCATGATCTTTATCACACTTGTTCTGGACAGGAGCGATTATTTTACATGGGCTCTTGATATTCAAATTCATCTTGATCCTACGTTTTTTGAAAGACTCGATCGTTGAGAAGTCCATGAACGAAGCGCCCACCGCAACCAGTCAACACTTTAGTTTCTTCTTTACGCCACCCGAGCACTCCTTCACTCAGACAAGGACCTCGTACTTCCTTATAGAAACTTCTCGAAGGACTCAACTTCTGACTAGCAATACTGTCATTGGTCCCTGTTCTCACAAATCATAATGTACCGACTCGCCTTTTACCTATATTATTTCAAAAGCGTTTAATAAAAGTCAAACTGCCCATACTTACATTCAACTGTATTCTAGTCAAAAAGCTATGATCCTCCGAGACCGCAATGTCGAGACCGTAAGGTAGAGCACTCTACTCAGTCATTAGCAGGTTCTGGGCCAGATTTCGTTCTGATTGTGGCGTACATACACCACATGTCACCTGTTACTTGCGGCCAGTCTGCTGCTTTTGGCTATTTGTCCGATCACTGCCATAACACCTCCATCCTCTTGACCATTTTAGGCTGGGCTTATATGTTCTCTTGCTGGAACTCTTCATGCTCCGATACAGCGAATTTGTCACCTCAAGCACAATTAATAATCCGCATCCAGCACAGTTGGCCTCTGCACCCGCTGCCCCGCACACGTCACTTGACGGCGCGCACTCTTTAATTGTGCAACCACCAAAGGGGCTGTGGAACAGAGACGCGGAACGCAGGTAAAGGCCAAGGTGGCAGGCACAGATAACTCCCGAGAACCAGCAATACACAAACGCAAAAAGATCGCACTCGTCGAGGACCAACCCATTCTTTTTCATACATAGAATCTGGCACCAGGAGCAGGTACTTGCTCTGCAAGCTGCGGGTGAACCCGGGCACTGATCTAACGTACATGCCAGTAAAAACGCGAGAACACCCACCCCGAAGCCATTTTGATTACAACAATTACCACAGATTGTAAAACTACGAAATGAGAAACACAAGGTTCGCAATCCAACCATGCTGCATTGCCTGAAGGCAACAACTCTTGTTTGTAATGTGTTACGAATGGCTACTGAAAATGCGCTCCCATGCTATTGATCTCATTAATCTTTCTTCTTGATAAGGGGTTTTAACTTTGTGGACTCGTCAGAGCGCTCACTTTTTAAACATACATTTACACCTTATCAAAATTTGTTATACGACAAAACCAGAAATGTTCAGTCAAATTAAAACACTACACCTTATCATCCTTCCCCTACTGTTGATCATATCCCTTGCCATCGTAGGATACACATATATTACTCCATTGTCTTTCACTTATTAAAATACGTGATATCGATCTACGTATCGACTCCTATGGATAACTGGCTTTTTGCTTTGTTTTGGATTCAGTCGCTCACTGACCTTCATCATGTTTTCAATGATTACCGTTATACGTGAATTGAGCATTAAGGCGCGGAGTAATTCAACATACCTATACAACACACCCCAAGATGGTCTCTGCTAGGACTTAATAAAGTTATGCACTATTGCTAACGATCTATTTCGTTTCAAAGTCCTTCAATGCTGGCCCGGATCTTGGTGCCGAAAAGCAATATTTATGGCAGAAAAATTTGGCACACTGGCACTATCCTTATCCCCTCCTACAACCCTCTATCGCCATGGTTTCCCACAACTCTCCAATCCTGCGTTTCTATTCTTATGAATGCCGTCCAGTCCTATTACATACGACCCACCAATACGTGTCATCATCTTATAACGATCCATCCTCTTGCTCTCCAATATTGTAAAGCCCTAACACAGCAGACGGCATGATACGGTGACCGCATGAAGATCGGCTTACCACCATTAGGGGGGAGAGTATGAGACTGACAATTGACATGGAATGCAGAGAAATTTCACTGAATGATCCCTTCAAAAAGCTTAACTCCACCGGCTACAATTAGCACTCGCACTCGGCAATTCAGACAAGAAATAACACGTATCGTGGCCAAACTAATTAATATCAAAAGAGAGCTGGACTAGGTCCATCACTCCGGATACCGCTTCCCAAAATTGCGGACCATATATTATCCTAGTCCACGATCCCTTTGATGCCAGAGGTACGGGCGATTACTGTGGGACAAGCGCCGACCAACATAAGAACTCACACAAACACACGCTAGGATCCCTACGTAATGTTTTTTGTTCACTGCCTTGAAACTCTCTTAGAGCTCTTGAAATATTACGAATTACTTGTTTACAGACGATCCAGTCCAGCAGGCACGCAACGAGAAAAAGGCACCCAGTAAAAATTCTATCTGGTGCCACCATATTCCTAATACTCGCGTTGCGAACACCAGATAGTACGAATAAAATCCTGTGGGAAAATGCTACTAATCTGGTTACACTGTTGAAAATTACTTTATATACATATATGAGAAGATAAATTCTTGAAAATATTATAAGTGTCGACAACCCAGATCCTTCAATTGCTCATCACTTAATACTGACAATCTGGATCACAGCAGCTACGGTGCCGAGTGCCTAGATGTCTGTTAACCGTATAGAAGAGAGCAACTCCAGAGGCCATCCATATAGCTCAACTCGCTAATTGCCTCTTTATACAACGATGTGGAAGATTACAACCTGTAGGTTCAAATGGCTGGTCTGTCAACAGGGAATCATACAGAATTGACAACCCGTGCGTGCTGATATAGGAAGCCGAGCCGTAGTCCCTAAGGGTTCACACAGAACCATAAATCCACGATATCGATCCTCCAATAATGGGTATCTCTACACAGGTTCCGCTTACACTACATTGGAGAATCCGATCCCTCTACGACTCCTGCACGCCCTCTCTTAAACTCTCATTATGGCATTTCATCTAGACCTCACATGTAACATGTTTTATACATGAAATCCCTGTGATCGGATCTTATAACGTCTCACAACATGAGACAGAGAGTACACTGCTCCCGCGCCCAACCCGTATGTCTCTCTCGGCACTCGACGCACTGCTCTACTCCAATTAAATAGTGAAGCTTGATTGCGTAAACTCTGTCCTCCTAAAAAAAGAAAATTATAGAGAATGAATAGTGTATCCTTATTTTCAGGCTCTCTCTTTCACCGGGGCTCTCTGTACCGCTAAAAGGCGACTGGAAACATCGAGTATCTATCCTCGACTGTAGCATCGACGCATATCTTAAAAGGAATCTTCATCTAATTACCATCGTCCAAGAATACCACTCTTCGAAGTAGATACAACGCAGACCCACATTTTACGACACTAAACAGGAGTTCGATTCAGGGGCCAGAAGATCCGCTGCTATGCAAAACTCGTGTTTTTCTTATACCTTTCGTTTGGAGACACGATCAACTTGCACCCAATTCGGCCCCCGCCGCCCGGTATTTTCATCAGCCTCTCCTTTGTAAAGAGTCGATTGGGCGTGGATCCTCCTAAAGCAACCAAACGCGCAATGTACTGGTTTACAATACTATCATGTAACATACGTCTTAGGGTATCCAATATGTCTTTCGAGAATCAATTTCTGAATATTGGCATTCTTGTTACATGTTGGCTTTGGATTGATATATAATCTACAATCAATTTAAGCTATTCACCGCACTCTTACCGCTCAAGAATATCACTTGTTCTCTCCGATACCACTTGTACTTTTCATCTCATCATTACTCCTCTAATGCTCTCGCCTTGTCTCTCGCCGACTGCTATAACGTTAAATGAAGATGAGATGAAGCGAATAGCAAGATCAAAGGTACAAATATTCTCATTGGTGCTTTTGCACATGAAAGTAACTCATAAATTCGGAACAAATAGAGTACTACCCTACGCTCTTTATGATACTAAACTCAGAAGAAGTACGCCTAAATCATTTGTCCACGAAGATTCTGCTCCCAGTGACAGTACGCATATGCACGCCTACAAAATATGGCAAAAGATTGATCAATGGCTAGGTAAGAAATTATTACATATTATAGGAGCAACAAAAATCATACCACTTAAACTAATTTTCTATTGGTCCGAAGCTGACTCTCGAGAAAACTACTGATAAAATCATAACTGCACAACTCCTAAAGATCTGTGCCACATCCCTTGATAATCCAATCAACACATGCTGAAGCATTGTACCATATCCCTACTCCTCCTTCCCCTGAGACATCATTCTTACTCTTAAAAACAACTGATCAGACCATTTGAAAGATGTGTGTATCCTTCAGGGGGAGACGAGACTACTTGCGCGTCGAGTCCGAATTTGTATGAATTGATCAATCCTGGTAGATTTGGGTCTTAAAAGGACGTAATCAGCTTGAACTCTTTTTGCAGCGGGTCATATTTCCATCGATAACCTCCATGTAGATTGGGTCTATAAGGCTAATAGTTGCACTTTTGCAGCGTGTATAGTTCATATCGAATCATCTGCTACGATTGGCGTCTCTAAAGGGCAGAATAGCTTCTGTGCACTTTTTGCAGCGTGTATATTCACCGTCGAATCAATGCCTGTCAGTATGACGGTCTTAAAGGACTAAAATTAATAATTTTTGTAGCTATACAATCCATGCGTACCTACTTTTTCTCACTGTCTCTTACCAATGGGCTTTTTTCTAGTGTCGTTTTTAACGATGCACGAGTATCGCACTAATATTATTGGTGTGCAATAGTATACAATACCTTCTAAGATAACGCACGAACCCCGAAATCCTGAAGATATCGGCCCTGAACGGCTTATGGTCCTGTACTCTTTTACTCCCTAACTAAGTTTTCTTCCCACGCAGGATTTTTCAGAATAAGTCTCACGCGTTTGTAATGACGACCACTTGTACATATATCATATCTGCAGAATATCCATGTCCTTTCTTTAACTAGTTTTTTTCCCGACCGGTCTCCTAGCTGAAGTTTTTAACGAGGCCATCTGATGTAGTTAACGTATACTATCGGTCCTATACCTCGTTGTACTCGCTTTTCTTGTTACGGTTTTCCACAGGAATTTCTCCTAGCAACGTCTTTGTACGCGACGGCACACGATTCGTCCGGATACATACCCACTCGCTCAGCGCGGCGCAGTGCTTCTCCAATACTACATTTAACTGCTGGCGCCATTACTTCATGTGAACTAATCTACACAGGCTTTCATCCTTCTACTTCGTATCCATTACCTTCTACCTTTGTACTACCCAGATTTACCTGTATGCAGTATCTTTCATATAACTTACTCCAGCTACCTATACCCGTACCCCTAGTCTACTAGTAGCAATCAGCTAGTAACCGCCGTAAAGTGGGGTTGTTGACCATGAATGTCACCTTTTGGTTGGTTACTGAAAGACTCTCTCAATTCTCTTCTCTAGTCCGTTTTTCTCTGTTCTCTTACACTACTTCAATTTCTATCCTATATTGGTTTGCCAGTTCCACAGGTTACGGAAGCTAATGGCCCAACGGCCAACCAAATTACCAACATTATCATGAATCACTCTTCATTTTCTCCGTTTTTTTTATTTCAAATTCAGATTAGTTCCACATTGCTGCTAATTGTATGTTTAGAGTGTTAATACCCATTTTCGTCCTCCGCTATTAGCCTCTATATCGTTTAGTCCTCAAAGTATTAAAAGTACTCAATTTAGCCTTCCTTCTAACTTTTTAAAATCACACCCATGCCTGGTCCTCCGTTACAATTGTCGTCTAATCCCCCGTTTCATCCTTTGAGGGAAGAAGTCAATTTTTCTTGGTCAAAATGTTTCTTCCTCTGTTACACGTCATTGGAGGAACCCCTCCAGCATCAATCCAAGCCACTGATGACAATCCGGAGGATGCTATTCAGGTGATATGCGACAGGCCGGAGAATCCCCTGTTGCTCAGATTGTTGATTTGGAGGCCGTCGGATTCTTTGGGCTTTAGCTTACGGATGGACGCGTTTGGCGTGAACGAGGAGTTTGGCATGGAACAGGCCTATGGCGTGGGCCTCGGTGTGGGTGGCGATTCATGTTCGTCGACTTATTTGTCTAATCGTCGGCCCTCAGGTGAAGACCATAAGCCCACGTGGGATTGCTCCCGCCTCATCGTGTTCTCACGTCTGCAATGGCTGGTAGTTCGCATGAGGCGGGGGGGGGGGGCGGTGGTGTTGGGTGTCGTTCCCGCCGGGAGTCGACCACCTCTGCCACTGGGAGCCAGTGTGGGCTCGGCGGTCTTGTCTGTGGGCTCCAACCGGGACCGCCGACCGCTCTTATTGGAGGTGTTTCGAGCTCCGCGTGGACTGGTCTCTACTTACGTCATGAGTTTCCGCCTCTGTTCCGGGGGGGGAGCCATGCTGTGCCTTCATTTAGAATGTTACTGTTCATCAACTAAATCGCACTTACATGCTTCCAAATAACAGGGGGCAGCTTCGGACAATTGCCAATTCTCAACCGAGGCCGCACGCACCATGGGTACCATTTTAAAGTTAGCATGATAATTGTGCTACTTGTTGAATACTTTGACGACTAAATCTGAGTATTAACTAATGTCGGAGGACCCAAAATGGGTATTAACTCTTGCTATTTACATATACTCGTTATCGATGCGATTACTACATACATAATAGCGCGCATTCAGATTACATGACAAAAATGCTAAATCATTATACAAAAAATCATTTTCAATTTATCACATACTAATAATATATACATTAATACTTTATTTTACATATACTCTTATATGCATTATATAGGCATAACATAATACATAATACTATTATAAAAACTCGCCTCAATTCAATCTAACACAAAATATTTCCCATATTAATGTAATGAATATATATAATAATTAAGTTTCATCAAATTTCCTAACTTCTATTATGCTATCACCTACCATATATAAATCAACGCCTTTCAGAAACATATTACACTACCCCAAATTTTCATATCACTGTTGCTTACACCATGCGGGAAAAGCAGCCCGTACCGCTCTAACGGCTTTTTAGGATCCCCGGCATCGTACGACGGAGGCAGCAAAACTGGGACTTGCCTGCGCAGTTTAAACGCCCTGGTTTCGGTGATGGCAGTATGCGAGATCTTTATGCTAGGCAAGCCGGCAATGAAAAGGAAAGGTATGCAACCCGCATCCTGATCGACCTTTTCGGCGGTTTATGAGACTTTAGCATTCGTGAGTTGTTTGATTTGGGGATGGTGCGATACTGGTTTCACATGGGAGACGGGCGGGGCACGGGCGAGTGGATAGAGAGCGCCTGGATAGGGCGGTGGGGAATGTGGAATGGAGTGACGCAATATCCGAGGCTATTGTAAGGAATTTACAAACTTTTCTTCTGATCATAGTGCGCTGTTTTTGGATTTGGAGGGGGTAGGTCCGACGGGGAAGGTCGCAGTTTAGATTGTGCGGCGCTGGTTGTTAGACGAGCATGTAAGTCGGATAGTTGAGCGTACATGGGCCACTCTCATGGGCTTCCCGTTGCAGGAAAAAATTATCAATTGTGGTAAGGATTGCGGAAATAGGGTGGTATGTTGTTTAAAAGGTTCGGGCGGAGGATCAGTTTCTACGAGATTTGCTTGAGCGTATTCGGGGACATAGGGATGTTGCCACGGTAGCTAAATATCGTGTGGCTGAGGCGAATTACGGCAGCTACAGGCTCATGAGGAGCTTTTTTGGCGTCAACGTTCCGAGCAATTGTGGTTGAAAGAGGGAGACTTAAAATATAAGTATTTTCACCGTTATGCCCACACGTAGGAGGATATCAGTTGCATCGGTTACAGAATGAAGCAGGAGAATGGGTAGACGGGGAGAAATGACGCAGAGGTAGTCAGGTATTATACTGATATTTTTGAATCCCGAATTTGTGTGGTAATGTGATGCATTTTGGTGGCCTAACTGTATTAGTCAAGAGTTTAATATGTTATTGTTAAAGCAAGTTGAGTCTTTTGAAGTTAAGGAGGCTTTGTTTTCAAATGGCTCCTGATAAGGCTCCAGGGCCTGATGGCTGACTCCTGCTTTTTATCAATCTTGCTGGAAATATTGTGGGCAATGATTTGTGTGAGTTTGTGAAGTCTTGTTTTGCTAGCGGTAGCTTGCCGAAGGTATGAATGAACTAATGTGGTATTGATCCGAAGAAGAAGGTTCTGGTCCAAGGCAACGGATTTAAGGCAATTGCACTCTGTAATGTGCATATAAGGTGTTTGCGAAGGTGGTGGCAACAGAATGAAGGGGGTGCTGACACATTATATCACCGGCACAGAGTGCTTTTGGTCCCGAACCGGTTAATACCCGGTAATGTTATTGTTGCAGGAGAAGTTGGGCATTATTTGAGAAGGAAGAGGGATGGGGCAGTGGTTGGGCCAGCCTTGAAACTGGACATGGCAAAACGCTTACCGATAGGACTGGAGTAGGGGGTATCTCGAGGGAATGCTCTAGAGCTAGGATCTTCACCGTGGGTGGGATTGATCTGGTGCTTTTGTGGTTAACTCAGGTGTATAATATCCTGGTAAGATGGGGAGCCGCGGGGGACGGTAGTCCCGACAGGGGAATCCGTCAAGGGGACCTTTGTAACACCCCAGATTTTCAAGACTTTAAAAACTTATAATAAAGGTAGAACTTATTAATCCCGAGATATAAAAAGCGTATGGGGTGCTATGCCAACTGGGCTAGAGAACCAAGTGCACAAGCTAACTAACTACATATCCTTCAAGCTAATTGTAAAAGTGGCACGCAGGCTCAAAAGGAACACCTCACTCTACTTCTAAGGTACGTCAAGGTTCTACGCGTCCAGTGACTACTCTTCTGTGCTTGAAAGCTCAAATATCTGCTGTTCAGCGGAGATGCTGGTAACCCCATCCAACGCCGTTGAAATACAATGCATCATAGTAGATATATATATAGGTACCTAGTATCACCTATACTATACTAGTCACTTAATATACTACTATACTTACGATTACTACGAAACCATTTGGAGCATTGAGTCATACTCCTACGACTAGTAGAGCTTTAAAACCGCGGAAATCGCATGACTCGCACAGATAAAGCCGGACAGCCAGCAGTTATCAACCGAGATCCAGCGTTTCTCCAAAAGTAAGGCAGATAGGTAAGCATAAAACTAGTCTAAATCAACATAGCCTCCGATATAAAACCCCATAGTCACACTCAAGACACTCATCACACAACTCTCCATATTCGCATCACATAACGGCACACTTTGTTGGGCCACCCGACAATCCGCTGCCTACCTACCAAGAGGGGTCCGCGCATATAGCTCTGCTATGC
>VALG01012273.1:0-19782 GCA_009835305.1 Ipomoea purpurea
ATTTTTATATCACATTTAATACTTTTGACCAAATTTTGATGAAAAATTGTCAACTTCAATTCACACCACAATCCCAATTTCTAATCATATTAGCAGTCCTTACAGATCTGTGGAATATGTAATTATATCATACATGAAGAGTCACAAATTTAATTCTTACCAACACTCTTAGTCAAATTGTTACTGTACAGAATTTTTTAGTACAGTTAACCTTACAGTGATTATTTGTGAATTATTACATGTAATTGTATTTACTTAGTGGTTGACCAGTGGATGTTAAAAATCATTAAAAATGTATAATTTGAATGGTAGATGTGATGTATTGTGTTTACTTTCTACAACAAATTTGGTCAAAAAATCTAAATAAGTAAATAGTGACAAAAATAAATATTTGAGAATTACACATGGGAATGGCGTAATAGTTATGGAAAAAAAAACAACTATGAATATGCATCATTAGTTCATTACGTTTCTTTTCATTTTGAAAATATATTATTTTACCTACGATATTATAGTATTTTGTTAGAATACTACTTACCACATGCACCTTGCGCAAATAGTCTAATATTCAATGTATATTTTTAAATTATTATTTTAAAATTTATCAAGTATCATTCAGTATCCTGACGTATATCAATGCAATATTATCAAAATTTTCAAAAAGTAAATATTTCAAGAATGCATAACTATGCATGAGATAGAAATGTTAGACTTAACTAGACCTGGCAATTCGGTATACGCGGTCCATTAACGGTCGACACGTACACGATAAACACGGACACACGTAAGGTTAACGGGTTCAAATTGTTAACACGAACACGATTTGTTAACGGGTTGACACGCAGACACGCTTTTGTTAACAGGTTCAAGTCGTGGCGACACGCATACTGCACGACACACCCGTTACATACCCGCTATCTCTATCTCAATACTAACAAACCTAAAATATAAAAGCTAATTCGATAAACAAAAATACTACTAAACTAGCTCAACAACACTACGCTTCTCTCCATCACAACCACCCAAAATATCTCAATTATAACATTCTAACACAAGCACCTACCACCACTACCCAAATCCAATAACCAATTACACCCACCGACCTACAACAGCTTCAGATATCCACCATTTCCGAACACAACAACACACCCTCAAACTCTCAAACTTGATACCATCAAATCTAACTGACGGACTGGCTACCCTCGAGCCTATCTTCACTAGTCATGGTTCATAATGATCTTTGGCTAACCTCTCAACCAATGACAACCTCCGGCTGCCCTTACTCACAACTCACAATGCTTTCTAGCGGGTTATAAACATGTTTGGTAAACAGGTTCGTGTTACGGGTTGACACGATAATATTAACGGTTAAACGGGTTCTTATTAGGTTTAACGGGTTTAACCCGTTAAACACGAAACATAACGGGTCCTTAACGGGTCAACCCGTTAATGACCCGGGACACGTTAAGGCTAAACACTAACCCGTTACTTTCGTGTCCGGTTTCGTGTCGTGTTAACGAGTCGTGTCCATAATTGCCAGGTCTAAGATTAACTGGTGCAATAACAGTTTTAGAGGGAAGGCACTCTCCACCAGATAATACCCAAACATAGTTTTGCAAGACAAAATTCTATTAATTGGCGTGATCCATGCTTTCTCTTTTGTCACTTCCGTCAAAACCATATTAATTCGCGTGAAGCCATACTTTCTCTTATTGCCACTTCCGTTAAAATGAATTCTTGATTTGATCTAGTCCCCTGTTGTGCTTCACTGCAATTTTAGTGCCTTGCCGTAGTGCACACCTTCAAAAACATAATCAAGCCTTCCTTCCCCAAAAAAACAAATATAATAAGCATTGGATTAGGATATATACCCAATTCCGACTCCTCTGTACGTCCGTGTTCTCATTTTGTAGTCAGATCGGAGTCAAACGGTTCGGGTCCTGGTCAACGGGTCAAAATCAATCCCGCCCACACTTAGGCTATTTGCCTTAGCCCTCCAAGTTAGGGTTCTTTCTCCTCCTTCCACTAGACACCCTCTCTCTCAAATGTACAATCCTCCACTCTCTCTACAACACACATCAATGAATAAAAGAATTTATGAGCTAATATTCTACCATTTCTACATTATTGTTCATATATACAATATACATTCTACAAACACGGGAATTACTGTATTATTTTTGGCACCGTCCGTGGGGAACGTGAAAAAAATTACGTTCCTACCATCAAAACAAAAACTATGAGGTTCTGGAGTTAGAAAAATCCAAACCTAATGCTCAAGTACATAAACCAACGCCCCAACCGCTGGACTACACTGCTTGTTGGTTCCTTTTCCGTTTCTATCCGTTCTAATTTTGTTACGTGTACTGTAACTTTATTCAACTGTCATTTTAGATGCAATGACAGATGCAAGGAAATCGTGGTTAAATCTTGGAGGTGGAGTTTCAAACGAAAATAAAATAAAATAAATTGTGGTTAATCGTGGTTATTGTTCATACATACAATATACATTCTACATACACGGAATTAAATATCAGGCATAGTTTCTCATTTGTGTTTATATATATTGTAAATTAGGTGTACCGTTTCATGAATGTCCAATACGTGATTCTAATTAATTGACTAAATTCATTTAACTTTAATTTTGTAATTTTTTAAATACATTATAACATATTTATAGTATGTATTTACAAATTAATGAGTAAGTTAACAATAATAAATAATTAATGGAATATTCCGTTAATAAAGTTTACATTGACGAAATGCATAAATATTTAGAAAAAATAATGATATATTTTGTAAATAAGGTATAATAAAAACAATAATCAAAATACTATAATCAAAATAATATAAAGTTATGAACCATTCATTTCAACAAATAATTATACCAATATCTTTTAGTACGGGACCTAATTTTATTGACCTCTTATTCAATTTGTATTTGTAGATGTAGATACGGAGTAATAGACAAAATAAGATAAAAGATTATTCTTTAAAAAAAAAAAACATTATTGGGAAATGCGAAAAAAATCACATAATTAATGCAGTTACTTTTTAGGAAAAGAATAATAATAAATAAAAGTGACAACACAATTATTCCAAGCTAATTATTAGCTTCTGGTATTGGATCTGTAATTCCGTGTACATTATACAGTCTTTTACTGCTCCGTATTATTTTTAAATAAAATATATTAATAAGTATATTAAAAAGAAAAGAAAAAAGTTTCCCCCATGATACAGAACTCTGCATCCAACCAGAAAGCTGTCGCTCCTCTCTCTTTCTCTCTCTATACGTCAATGGCGAATCTGTTTACAGCGTAGAGCCATTTTCGACGGTCCAGCGTACACAGACGTCAACCGCTTGTACTCAAAACTGACCGGTAAGCTTTATTATTGCTACGTAATGATGATGATGACGATTTTGTTGACGTGTGTGATGTGTTGTGGATTTGATTTTTGAGCTCGAGATCTTAGTCGTTATAATGCACTGGATGTTAAAATGGAATCTCAATTGTGGTCACTGTGCGGATTATCGTGTGTTGTTGTTTTTGTGTTTGTGATTCATGCGGAGTTTGGCGCTTAATTTGCAGGTTGATCTGAGAGTCTGCTCGTCGGATTTGTTGAGAGAGAAGTTTCGGAAGTTGTGAAGTGGTTGAATTTTGAGGAGCTGTAGTGGCCGCATTATTAGCCTTCAGAGGAGAAGTTCTCTGATCTGAATTTGGCTTTTTTTGGTTATGATATGATTTAGTGGTTGTAGGATTAGTTTTGCTGAATCTTAGTTTCGTTATGTGATTCCGGTGGTGCCTGATGATAGGTCGTAGTGTTTGTGATTGTTGGATGCTCAGGTTGAATCAATAGCTAGTACTTTTGGTTGTATCTGCTGGGCAATTAAAGGGGCTTGCAGAATTTGGACATGAGAAGCCCTTGGTTAAAGAAACTATCTCTGGTTTTCGGCCCTAGACCGCCGCTTAACTGGATACTCTTGCTTATTGTCAGCATTTGTGTGCTAATAGCTTTATTGGGTTCCTATTCTTCTAGTACTTTTGATTCTGTTACTTCCACTGCAAAACCTGACATTTATACAAACTATAGAAGGCTAAAGGAGCAAGCGGCTAGTGATTACTTAGAGTTAAGGAGCATTACCTTGGGAGCTTACCATGTAAAGGATGTTGGTCTTTGTAACAAGGATAGAGAGAACTATGTGCCTTGCTACAATGTGTCTGCACATTTACTAGCTGGCTTTAAGGATGGGGAGGAGCTTGATCGGCATTGTGAGATTTCACGAGATTGGCAGCTGTGTTTAGTTCGTCCTCCCAAGGACTATAAGATTCCTCTGAATTGGCCATCAGGCAGGGATGTCATCTGGAGTGCAAATGTGAAGTTAACCAAAGACCACTTCCTGTCATCTGGAAGTATGACAAAAAGGTAATTCTATCTGATTAAATACACTGTTAATAAGAGCTTTTGGCACTACTGAATTCATTTATGGAAAAGTCATTAAAGGCAAAGGCTTACCAAGTCTTCTGTATTGAATGACTTACCTTTTATATACTACCTTGAGATTCGAGCTGGGTGTGAAAATATAAATATTGCTCACATTACTAGTCATGATATTTTCTCAGGCTAATGTTACTAGAAGAGAATCAGATAGCTTTTCATTCTGAGGATGGAATGGCAGATGATGGTGTCAAAGATTACTCTTACCTAATTGCAAGGATGATAGGGCTGGGAAATGACCATGAACTTTTTCTAGCTGGCGTAAGTTTTTCCTAGCTATCTCTAAGCAAATACTTGTTGTCTGGTTTCAGAGGGCTGATATTTCTTTTTTTGCTTTGTTACTATTCTCCTCTTTTCTTTAAAGTATTACTCGGTAAATACCTAATGTAATAGTATACGTTCAGCTTCTTGCCACTGAAAGCATGATTTTGAACAACTACACTTGGACTTAAGATGTATCTCTGCTGCTGATAACAGGTGCACAAAGTGTTAGATATTGGCTGTGGGTTTGGTAGCTTTGGGGCTCACTTACTCTCACTGAAGTTGATGCCTCTCTGTGTAGCAGCATATGAGTCTTCAGGTAGCCAAGTCCAATTAGCACTTGAGAGAGGGCTTCCAGCAATTATTGGAAACTTCATTTCAAAACAACTTCCATTTCCAGCATTGTCATATGATATGGTTCATTGTGCTCAGTGTGGAATCCTATGGGACAAAAAAGGTAGCTGCATCAATGAAATTCCCAATGAATCTTCATTCTCATTACCCTTTCTCTGTTCTTTGATGGCTTATATAGTCAATTGACTAATACATGTCTAGTTAATTTATATTTTTGTAGGAAAATAGTTTTCATTCATGTTAACATTATTGTAACTATTTTTATCTACAAATATGTTTACTTGTAGCCACCTAGCTACCTATTCGATCCACTTTTTTAAAAATTTCCTATTTTCTTTACATCCTCATCCCAGCCAATTTAAGAACTCCATTCTAAGAATAAAGAAGTTTGATTCATTATAAATTGTTTCCATTCCAGACTGATGTTTCACAGGGGTCAATGTTATTAATGTATCTATAATAGGCACAAGATATTTATTCATTCCCCTCTATCTAACAATATGAAACATCCATTGTAAGCTATCCTGAAATCAAGGATCCTTTGCTTATGAGATTATTGTTCATTTGTAATTATTCTGGATTTTCTAGATTTGGAATAAAAGGGTGCATTTGTACCATTATACCAATCAGAATTTCTGAAGTATTATGTTAAATACTTCCTAGTAATGTAACATAGCAATGGACACCAAGGGTAAAAGATTTTGTGTGTAGAATATATCTTTGTTACATGTAAATAATGATTTTTTTTAACCATGAATCTATTTTGATTTTGCAAATCAGATGGGCTATTTCTTATTGAAATTGATCGAATACTCAAGCCTGGAGGTTATTTTGTTTTAACCTCTCCCACAAGCCAGAAACAAGGCAATTCTATCAGTACTAAGTCAGGGAAGTGTGTCAACTCCATTTGAAGAGTTCACCAAAAAATATGTTGGGATCTTATAGGACAACAAGGAGAGACTTTCATGTGGCAGAAGACAGTTGATTCTCAATGTGTATCAATGTAAGGCTAGTGAGAGAGCAATTATCAAGAAGCCACTCTCAATTTATTCCAGAACTACTATGGATGAAACTTAATTGTTTCTTATGCTATATACATACACTCATTCACACACACCTTCCAGATATTGACATTTGTCGAATCTTATCCTGTACCCTAAACTTGATAAATTTTTTTATTTTTTTTTTTCCTTTCTCTTTGACTGCATTGTGTCTACTATTAAGCCCTTCAATCCCACTAATATACTTTTGGTTCTACGCTGCAGCAAGCAGAGAACTGTGCCTGCATGTAAAGGAGAGGATATTCAAACATATTATCAGCCTCTTGCTCCTTGTATTTCTGGGACAACCAGTAATAGATGGATTCCAGTCCACGCCAGATCTGATTCTCTAAACTCAAGTGACCTTCTAATTCATGGAAAGTATTTTATTTCAATTTGGTTGTTCTGTGGTACTGTGTGCTACCCCACCTTCAAAGAACTAATAGTCTGTTGTGCAGCAGGTATTCATCCTGATGATTTCTATGAAGACTCAGAGTTCTGGAGGTCTTCTTAAGAAACTATTGGTCAGTTCTTTCACCCTTAATTTTCTCTGACCATCCAAAGAGGCCAGGTGATGAGGATCCATTGCCTCCACACAATATGGTTCGCAATGTGATGGATATGAATGCACATTATGGCGGTTTAAATGCTGCATTATCTGAGGCAAGAAAATCAGCATGGGTAATGAATGTTGTTCCTCTTGGGGCGCGCAATACACTTCCTCTCATACTTGATCGAGGTTTTGTAGGTGTTCTGCATAACTGTAATTTTCAGTTGGCTTTTGTTTAAAAGAATAATTTTAGCCTGTGTTTTGCATGACTGGTTATTTTTCGGTTCACTTCTGTAGTTTTATTTAAATGATTACTTATAATAAGCCTGTGTATAGCATCCATGAAAGAATTAAAGTTGGTGGTCACAAAAAAGAAAACATTTTCATCATGTTACATGGAAATCCTTTCTCATGGAAAGTATTCTGAGTGAAAAAGTAATTTCTTTATCATCCATCTTTCATTATTTGGAAGATGTATTTTGCTATATTTATATATTCCTAAAACTTAACAGAGAAGATGCTTATCAACATGTATTTGTGATTTTTGTGACACAAGTTTATGAATCTACAGCAAAAATTGTCATATTATTGTGTTATGTTTTAGTGCACGACATTTGGATTTCATATGAGAATGTGTGTCTATCTTCATTTATTCATATATATGTATATATTACTCCATTATAATGATTCTGAAAACATAGGAGCACACTCACATCTTAACCTGCTTATGGGTTAGCTGGGGAGTTTTGTCATAAGTGTGCATATGGTGAATTGTTTTACTCATTGTGCAAATATACTTTCGTATTGTAGACATCTTAACTTGTTTCATAGTTATTGTTTTTTGGAGGAAAGGGTAGTAGTGACTAGAAATTTCTCTAATGAATGACAGCCAAATATTTAAGCATCTTAGCACATTTAAGATTTTAAGCACATATATTCACATATTGTGTATGCATCTTAGCTTGTCTTTTGGCTCTTGTTTCGGGAGGCCAAGATATTTCATGACTGTAAGATCTGTATTTTATGGCTTCCGTATAAAGTTGATGGGTCATATCTCTCAAGGTCTACAGATGATGTATATACCTACTCATTTAGATAATTAGTTTGTAGACAGTATAATCTGAATCGATAATTGTGATTAAGATTGTACATTTACAGAACTTGAATATTTAGCACTATACCGCAGTTAGTTTACAGCTCAAGGGGGGAAAAAGCTATGAAATTTGAGAAAGAAAATCTGAAAGGATATAAGAGGCTTAACCTAATCCTCTTCCCTTCATGTTACTAATACAGTTACTAGACACTAGTAGGATATTAAAGTACCAGTGGTGACAATAAAAGATACTTGCTTCAAGAGAGTGTTCATGTTCTTGAGTTTGATGTACTGCTTCTTGCTCAACACTTGCTTCACGAGAGTTGTTCATGTTCTTGATTGCTGATTTGATGTTCTAAAATTGGGCCAGGTGTGAACCCTTTCCTACGTACCCCAGAACATACGACATGCTTCATGCCAGTGGACTCCTCTCACACATTAACTCACAAGGCTGCAGTTATGACTAACCTACTTTTTGAAATGGATCGTATCTTGCGGCCTGAGGTAATGATACTCGATTGTTCCCTAGTCTTGCCTTTGCTGCATCTTTACACATATAGGATGTTCTCAATTGTCTGCTCCACTTATTCCATTTGTGAATTCTAGCTTGAAGTGTACTATTAGCTAGTGTTTTAGTGTTTTACATCTCGGGAGGTCCACTTATACATTTTCCTTACTCTTAACAGGGCTGGGTAATCCTCTCCGATAGAGTGGGCCCCATAGAGAAGGCGCGTATGTACGCCACACAGCTCCGCTGGGAAGCTAGAGTGATCGACCTCCAAAATGGAAGCGATCGGCGGCTACTCATATGCCAGAAGCCATTCATCAGAAAATGATTTTACTTAGAGATGAAACTCCCCCAACCAGATGATCATCATCCAGTACTCCTTAACCCGGGTAATGGTCTAGATTCTCTGTTCTTTTCTGGGGTTGGAACCAGAAAGGGGAACTTTATTTATTAATTTCTGCTAAAAAGATCCATGAAAGCCTCACAAATTGCAGCTTCGCATGGTGTTTTTATGAATGGTGCCCCAAGAAGATGATGAAACTATAATTTTTTTTTTTTTTTTTTCTGAAACTGTAGAGTGAAACTTTTTACTTTTCTTCAGTAATTAGTCCCAGCACAGATAGAAAGGATTTTTTTTTTTTTTTGGTTGAAAGAGAAGTGTGTAGCTATTCATTCATCCCTTTTTGTTTCTATTACTTTTCAGTTAAAGTAGTATTTTTTATTGATTTTGTAATTGAAATGGATGTCTTGTACTGAACATACTTACGGATGCAAAAGTCGATCATAAATATTATAGTGCTCGGAATTTCTTTGTTCTATGAACAAATCCCCTATCACCCTCTTTAGTTCTATTTGTATACATAGGATCATCTTGTAATATATAACTTGATGAATTCAGCTACTTATGGAATAGCTAACGATATATTAGTATAAGAGCAAAACTCAATGGTAAGGGTAGTTTTTGAATTTTTGAGTGGGGTTTATACCTACTAATTTGCAACACGACGATACAAAACTAGACATGTTTGCGTTTAATTTTAACATGTTAACAGGTCAACTTGTCATAATCATTAAGAACCTATTAATATTAGTCTTAGTGGCAAATTATACCATGTATTTAGGATTTACCTTGTATTGTAGATCTTAGTCCAAAAATAACATGTGTATCTATAATTGATATTACCTACCGTTCTGTACCACATTATGTACCTGCAATTGATTGTTTCTGTACCTGAGATACATAATTTTTGTATCAGGGTTCACATTTGTTTGTATGTACATAAACTGTTAACTGAATGTACAAAATTTTTGTATCAGGATTCACAATGCAATATGAACTATGGTTCATAGTATAACAATTAAGTCTTAGTTATGTTTTTTAGATATTATTTTTATCATTTTATGAATATTATGGTCTATTATGAATTGAATATATTTATTATTCTGTTTGATTTTTTTAAAAAAAAATTGTATTAACTTGTCAAATGGGCGCCCAGTGTTCGTATTTAAAATTCTAACGCGTTAACTTTAACTAGTAGTGTTTGTGTTCAATTTTATTGTGTTTGTGTTATTATCGTGTCCATCCATTAAAAACTCCTTTTACAATTTACATTAATTGTCATATCTAAATTCAAAATAATATTAGAGTGGTCGTCAATTAGCGACTACTCTAACGCACACACATGTTCTAACTTCTAACCACTTACCATTTCTTTCATTATTATAATAATTATTATTATTATTGTTATTATTATTATTATTATTATTATTGACAAAAACTCCACCCATCCCTCCTCTTTCTCCTCCAACTCAGCCAAAAACACCTTTACTCATGAAAAATCCATTAACAGGGATGCTCTAATAGGATTGCTAGTTTGCTGCTGAAATACTTGGGCAATGGACTTCATTGAATCTAGCTAGCATGTTAATGCAATGCAGATTGTGCAGTGGTGCAGGAAATTAAAAATTCCTTTTATGTTTACTCTTTATAATGAATGTCATTAAAAGCACTACCACCTTGTATATATATATTGACAATGAACAAATCCATGCCAAGATCTAGGACATTATTGCATATTAATTCAAACAATAATCAAATACAAATTTACACTCTTTCTCTCAAATGCTGCCTACTAAACCAGTGAGTTAAACCTGTGCGGACTATAAATTTACACTCCAACGAGTGTTGTAGAGGCGCATGCATATGATCTCTTCGATACTTGAGGGGCGAATGAATTGTGGGAGTTACGTACAAAATCGATGGACTGTTATATACTTATATGATCTTAATAAAAATCAAATTTGTAACTTTCTGGTATAAGATTCATACTCAATTCACTCAATTGAGTTAATTTCGTCTTGTATATAGTGTAAATATTATTACATGTAATTATATTTTTTTATACACAAATAAAATTTGTATATATGAGACTGTCTCACATGATACGAAGTAAAATTTTTAAAAAGATTACATTGTAATTAGAAAATATTACTCCGTATAAAATATTACATTGTAATTAGAAAGTATTATACATTTCACGTTTCAAAACACTTGTTTTCTTTATGCAGAATTATTTATTATTTAATTTAACTTTATAAATTTTACATTGAATTAATTAACAAGCAGAAAAAATTTTCTCCGAACCCGACTCCAGTAATTGATTTCCACCTTTAATTTGTCCTATTCTACCGCCCATGCCATACCTCATCTTCCTCGTTCTTCTCCCATACCCTTTTCTCATCACCAGAAAGAAAAATCTGAGAAAAACATTCATTTCGATCTCTGTCAAAAAAAATAATCATCAAAAAGCTTCACTCTCCGATCACCGAATCTCAAAACGCCAAAATGTTGTCAGAAAAGGATAGGGAGAACCACGTTTACCTCGCCAAGCTCTCCGAACAAGCCGAGCGTTACGACGGTTAACTTCTCATCTCTTTAATTTCTTCTCGATTTTCTAATTTTTTTTTTTTTTATATTCGTTTCTGAGTGCACGAATTTCGATATGATTCGCCAGAAATGGTGGAGAGAATGAAGCAGATAGCGAAGCTGGACGTGGAACTGACGGTGGAAGAGCGGAATTTGCTGTCGGTTGGGTATAAGAACGTGATAGGCGCCAGGAGGGCGTCGTGGAGGATCATGTCCTCGATCGAGCAGAAAGAGGAATCGAAGGGGAACGAAAACAACGTCAAGCTCATCAGAGCCTACCGCCAGAAGGTTGAAGACGAGCTCTCCAAAATCTGCAATGACATTCTCGAAATCATCGAGAAACACCTGGTTCCGTCGTCCAAGTCCGGCGAAGCCACTGTCTTCTTCTACAAAATGTATGAAACTTCTTTCGATTCCTATTCCTCTTATATGGCCTGCGTGTATATATATATATATATATATATATATATATATATATAATTGAATAAAAAGAGGCGTTGATCTGGTCCAGATTAACGATCCTGATCAGTCCTTGATATGGATTGATGTCACGTGCACAAGTTTATACTACAGGTTTATAAATTTTTGCACTTCAAAGCGAAGATATTACAAATAACAATTTCATTGTGTTTATTTGAGATGTTGATAGTATATTAGGGGGGAGCTAATGGAAATGCATAGATTTTACTAATATCAAGTGGCATACGATTATATTACAAATTTGAAATCTTCCGTTGAGGAGTCGGTGGTATCCTCTCAATTTTTTTACAACACACACATAAAATGTATTTAATTACGACTTAGACGTTGAGTTCTTTAAAAAATTCCTTGTGAAGTGATGATGTGAGAAGTGTTGTTTTTTGTTGAAATTGAAATTGAGTTGACAGGTCAAATGTGTGGATGATGGAGAATCGTACTCTTTCCAATTGTTATTCTATGGATTTAGATCTAAAAAGTAGAGCGAAAAATAAGCTAAGCAATACTACATCTACTTTTCTTGCGGTTACTCCAGTTTTCGTAATTTGAAATATCAGCTTTATTGATTTAAAACCAATAATTGTAGACACAACTGACAAGGAATTATATCCATAAACAGTTATTATATCATTTTTCCTCTTCAGCAGTTTATTAGACATTCTTGGTGTTTTGTACAGAAAGGTGATATTCAGGGTATCTGCTGAGTTCAAGAGATGACGAAGAGAAAATAGAGTGCTGCTGAGCAATCTCTCAAGGGCTATGAGGCATTGTTTCAATGGTTTTTGTCTGTAACAGTTTTTTTTTTTTTTTCTCATGAATTCATTTTGTTGATTTCATTCCCTATATATTAATTTAAAATTAGTATATAATTGTATTGCTTAAAACTTCATATAAAATCTACTTTTAACTTATTTGATCATATAATAAAATACGGAATATATCAAGTAAAATATTAACTAAGTATAATTCTTTTGATTGATTCTAATGATATGTATTACATGCTTTATTCTTTCGTAAATTATCCGGAGGGGATTAGTAATAGTTGCCGACGTCTGTTCTTGATGGATTAAGGGCCTCTTGCAGTATCCTCTTCAACGCTGTCTTCTTTTCATTGCGGCGCAGATCAGAAAAAAAAAAAAAAGATTATTGACAAAGAATAGACGTTGGTGTTCCCATTCATTTTAAGTTCATCGCCGCATGGCCCTATTTTGTCATCATATTATAAATTTCTAAACTACCATGAAATTTTACTTTTTATTCTATGTTTATGTGGCTTGTTCTAATTGATAAAAAAAAGTGAACCGCAAGTTTTATTCTTTTATATTGATATGACATGTTATTAGAGTTTTGCTTGTTAGTTTAGGGTGGTTCTCAGTTCAGGATTGTTACTTACAACTCTCATGATAACTTGGTCCTTACAATTTTTTAGGCGGCTTTTGCGGCGGCAAACACTGAGCTCCCATCCACTCATCCAATTCGTCTTGGACTAGCATTGAACTTCTCTGTGTTCTACTATGAAATCATGAACTCTCCAGAAAGGTAAGTCTTCACACTTCTTTGGTTGTAAAATGCTTATTAAATATTTGAGTCGAGTTTGAGCTCAAGAAATTAGAATTTTAGCTAAATTTGAATTTTTATATTTTAAAAAATAAGTGGGTTTCAAGCTTGAGCTATTTTAGTTTGACTCAGTTTGATTATATTCCTTCAAATAAAATCTTGGATTTGAGTCTCATATGCTAATTAATTACTAAAGTTTTAGTTAAAGCAAGCATTTAATGCAATAGCGTTGAATTGTAATGGGTGCAGAGCCTGTCATTTGGCAAAGCAAGCATTTGATGAGGCGATATCAGAGATAGACACTCTGAGTGAGGAGTCATACAAGGACAGCACACCTTAATCATGCAGCTCTTGAGAGACAACCTCACACTCTGGACATCTGATTTGCCAGAAGATAATGGAGGTAAAACTTATTAATTACAAAACACAAAACATCATCTGCTATTGAATGAAGGATGATTTTTCTGTCTCAACTGTTAAAGCTAATAACGAGACTATATATCGACTAGATGTATCTGAAAGTTAACATATTCGTCTGCTTGTTTCAGGCGAAGACACCGCAAAATCTGAAGAAGCCAAAGCTGCAGAATCTCAAGTGAGTGTTCTAACTTTGAATGTCTGCAGATCCCCACATGTTAATTAGTCTTCAACTAAAACTCGTTTTTGTTTTCCTGAAATGGCAGAAGCAGTAATGGTGGAAACCAGCAGCCATGAATAAGTAGCAATACCTGCTGAAGAAATTAAACATTTTACCAACAAAGCAAGATTGCCTGCCGTTTCCCAGTTTCATGTTCTTCAGCCATATATATATATATATATATATATATAATATATATATATATATATTTTGTTTATGTTTTTGAAGCTTCAATTTTATTACTATTAGAATTCATGTTTTCTGTTGTTCTATGCTGCTAATAAAAAGCTGATGAACAACAACAACAAAGATTTATATTAATTTCAGTCTTTCTGCAGAAACAGAATAGTACTGTCATCATTACTCTAGTTCTTCCTAATAATATAATATCAAAATATGTCTGTAAATCTGTATTTCAGTATCTATATATGAGCAGTATATATGATGATGACATTCCAGAACACAAAATGAGTAACTTGATATATGTTACTATATCATCATCGATCACTGCATATATATATGGTGTGATTTAAGAGTGATATTCATGGATTCTTGCCGAAAAAACTTGGTGGTAGGGAAAATTCTTTCTCCTGATTCAGAATGTCTTCGTCATCATCATCTGCCTCCTGAAATGATCAAAAATAGCCATCAGAATTGTTAATGGCCGGCATATATAGTTACTACTACATACTAAATAAATAATCATTTCACCAACCAGCATTTCCAAGTTGTAGAAGCGATCCAACAGCTTCAAAACGTCATCAGGAGTTATGTGCATATTTAAACTGCAAGAAGAATTGAAGTTTCCTCTTTTTAGGAGAGTACTGACAATAAGGTAGCTAGAGATATATATAACCAGGAGGATTCTCCTCACACACTTCTTTGTGTTGTTCGACGAGTACGACATAACGCATAACCATAACAACCTAGACTATTACTTTTTACTCCATAACACACTTTTCGGGCAACGCCATTGGTTTGAGGGTTTTCTTTTTTGGATCCTTTGCCAAGTTGAATGAGCAGCAGTAAAAAAATTATAATATTAATAAATAAAGAAAAATAAAGGACATGTCAAGTACACAGTTATTAACTCACAGATTCTAAGACAAAAACACACTAACTTTGGAAAGGTTAGAAAAATAATCCACAAAGTGTAACAAGTAAGAATAACTATATATATCTAGCCATTATATGCATCGGCAGTTGATTCGTGATCTTTTAAGAAAAGAAAATTGAATGGTAAAAAAAAGCCTTCCGGATTCTTTTACCTATGAGGTCAGAAAGTTGCCATAATAATATCTAACATGGAAGACCACTCAAAACTTTTATTATAAAAAAAAGAAAAATATGGTAAAGGAAAAAAAATCACCTTAACACACGGTGGAACAACTCAGTCTTAATTTTTTTCTTAATCTACCAACATCATCCCTCTTCCTCAGAAAAGCCCAAGCCTCCCCAAAAATGGACATATAAAAAAAATACATATAAAAAAACTATATACGTACACACAATTAATATTTATATGTTTTCATTTACTCACCTAATTCAATAGATTTCAGAAAAAAAATCAATTATTTTTATTCCTTCCACCTATCTGTCTATACAATAAAATCACAATATTAGCCCTGCATGGGTAACTTAATTTGGTATAGAGGTGGAATTTTTGAAAGAATGACCAATGAAATCTCTCTGTCCAGACTTGGGGTGTGGGCTTAAGCTTGGGGTTCAACTTTTGGAAAGAAAGGGAAGAAAGGGGATCAGTAAGACATTTCCTTTATGATTGAGTTTAGACAGTTAGATGGGTGTGTGTGTGGGGTCGAAATAAAAAATAAGATAAGAGTGAGTAACGCAGAAACCACGGCCAGGAGTTGGCGGCGGTTTCTGGCTTAACCCGGCGCGAAATGGCAGCAAGACAACCACCACTGCCCACGAGTTCTAATGCAGGGGGAGGTGAACTCCGAGCTTCTGCAGCGCTGTTTCCGCCGTCTCTTGTAAGTGGGTTGCGCGGGACAAAAGAGCGCGAACAGCGCCGAAGAAAAGATATAAGTAGTGGTAGTATGAGAGAGATGGGACAGATGTGCTCTGTCGGAGTCATGTGATGGCGTCCTGAGCCAGGAGCCGGTCTGCTCCGATTGAAGATCACTAATGGGGAAAGTAGGATGACCTGAGAATCCGCTTCCAATTCCGGGCTGTAAAACGAACCAAGGTTCCGTATCAGCATAGGCATTAGTATGGAGGCCGGACGAAGTAATGCGACGTCTTTAACGGCGGTTTTTAGTAAGAACCCACTGGTTCGAATCAAGGTAATTTAGGAGGAGATTGCTCCGGCGAGAAGTATTCATCCCCCATCTCCGAGATCAGAAGTTGCTTACCCAGCGAAAACAGACTCCCACAAGCGCCGCGCGGGAACATACTTGATCCGCCGCGCGAGGAAGCTATCATCGGCGGGCGGAACCCGGCAATATCATACCCGCCCGGCTTCGTTACAACCTTGCCTCTTTCTAAATAATCTCTGCGGCGCCCGCCGCATTCAGAACCCGCGTTACTGGAAAGCCGCAGAAGTCTGAAGCCGCAGACAAATAGGATCGATACCCAACAATACCCCGACTCGTCTAGCGACACATTTCACCACCAGCACCGCAGAATATCCCATTCGGTCCTCATTGCCATTGCCGTACTGCACCGGCAGGAGCAAGAGCTCCTTGAGATTCCGCAGCAAGGCGATTTATGGCGCCACAACCCCGGACAGCCATCCGACTTTTTCGCAATCTGATGTGACACCCCGGATCGCTCAGTAATCGCGCCAGTCCGCAATAATATCTCCGAAATCTAGTTATCTATTGTACAAACAAACAGCATTTCCCGCCACCCCTGCTCGCGAGATTACTCCACTATAGACCTCTACGCGCCGCCGCATATAGCGCTCAGACACTACTACCCCGAGATGGCCTCGGAGAAGAGTACCATGGGGCTTCCAGTGTCAACACCAGCAAGCCATAACTATGAGTCGAACCAGGCTCTTTCAAGACGACGGAGCTTGATCCAGTCGGGAACCACTTACTATCCTTGCGGCAAGGGAGTCTTTGCGCGGCCTCAAAGTCACCTACTACTCCATCAGCGGAGCGCGTTTCCAAAACGCAACGGCTTTCTTTATTCAGACGATCTCTGCAAAATTATCTTCCAGAACCCATGCCGAGCCAGTAAACAGTAAGCTTCCTAATCCCTAACCCTCCATCATCTCATCGTGCTATGTTAGAAGCCTATATTTTCAAGAATTTGGTCGACTCTAGAACAATCACTTTCTCCGATATCTCCCCGTCTCGGTGGCCGGCGGAATATCATGCCGCTAACCAATAGCCCTGTTCTGACAACGACGGCACAATATATGTGGGTAAAGGATCGAAAACTAGGATTTCGCAATGTTGGATTTAGATTATGGAAGTTAAAATGGGAGGCGCAATTAAGGTCTGGGTCTCATTGAAATGCTAAGAGAGTCTCAGCTTTGGAGGAGTGTGTAGGCTCCCCCTATGCCTCAAGGGTAGGTTAAAATCAACCTTTTAACCATCTGCCCCGCAATGCACGATCAGCTCGGACAACTCTGGGTGACAGGCGATCAGAGCGAGAGAAAATATTGGCATCCCAATTTCGCTACTGAGATATCAATATAAATATAGCGTTGCGAAGTTGAGATTCTGGACCCAATTTGATTGCGTTGTGGATTTACTCTATACTTCGTGGTCACCTCCGCCATTACGATCGTCTTATAGCTTCTCGAGAAGTTATCATCGACCCACCGGCGGATTGCTGTCAAGTCTCCCGATTGTTGCTTCACATCGGTACCATGCCCTACTCGCAATGACCCTTATTGGTTTCTATCGTTTCGTATAAGCAGTTGATGCCATATAGAATTGATACGAACTATACTGCCGATACCGAGTCTCGTGAAAATCTGAAGAGCCGACCCCTCGAATACTCCCCCAAACCATCGCTAACTATCAGCCTTCGCTCCATTCCTATGCTATACTATGCATATCCTCTCTCTCCGAGTCTCCCTTCCTGCCCGTCCGAATATGTTGATCTTCGTATGCCCCCTGCTTATGTAAAGAGCGCGATGACCGTTTCTGTCTCACCTTCTCCGGGATTTTGCGCGAGTATTCTGTCCCATCACATAGGGCGTTATTCTGATCTCCCCGCCAGAGTATTTAGACACTAACGATCTTCTATCTGGATATACTGACTAGATCCTATACGTGCTGTAGACTGTCAATAACTCGCCTTTTTGATCTTTCGGGCAATTCTCTAACGAGTCTTCTATAGCCGAGTGTGTGGTGAAAAGAATCTCCGGTAAACCGAACTGTGTTACTCGGGCAGAGATTATGAGTATAATCTTTCGTGCCGTCATCCTTGCTGCAAGCGGAAGGGAAGCTATATCTCTGGTTTCAGCATTGGAGATAGTACTAGATCGAAAGTAAGTATGACACCGACTTGCCGTGAATACAGAATCCATAATTAATATGTTGCACTGCCCCCCTGTTCCCTTCTTTGAATTATTGGGAAGGTGTTATTAATTTCTGAACTGTTTTATTATGCTGAACATACCCGATTCATTCAATTTTGCCTAATAGATTCATATAAATTCGACTTAAATATGGTTCATAATCGTGGCACATAGGCAGATTGTTTCAATATGTAAGTATTTGAGAATATCGACAATTTTGGTAATCTCGTTTAGTATAGGTTGTAATTCTTGGTAATAATTATAATTATTTTATTAATGATTGAATGAGGTATTTACTATTCGTTGATGCTCAATGATTTTCAGGAAGACAGGCATCAGTTACGATGGTTCTAAATTGGTTGGGAAAACTCTGTTGTAAACAGTACCAAAACCAGAATATGAAAAACGAATCAATTTTAACACTTTTGGACTGGTAGCTCAGTGTCTTATGAATCATGTAAGTGAAAATGTTTTGATTTTGCTGAGTCTATTGCGAACATAAATTATATTCATATGTACTAGGCAGATTCATTGATGAGTTTTTCTCTGTCTGATGATGCTTTTTTTTGCCCGTCTTCTATTTTTCTATTTATTTATATTGTGGCATTCTTGAAGTTCATCGTATCTGTTTGACATAATTTTATAATATTTATCCGGTGTCATTATCTGCGGTAAACCTGAATTATTCGTGAAGTAACAAGAATTTAGTCGCTCCCTCTCTGTCTAAAATTACAGATAAAAACCTCGTGAGATTTCTTTGTTAAGTCTCTCTGTCAGTTGCCTCTGCGCAGTGTATTGTTTGTCATTGCAATACGTTTCATGGTTTGGTATCTGCAATATTTCATATTATTATATTACCTTTGCACGATCTTGAGTTAATATTACCCCGATTACATTAAGAAGAATAATCTGTCGTAAGTTTAACTGGCAAAATCCCGAGAAAAGTACCTAGGATAATGAAGCATAGTCTGCGAGACACTGTTCAGATTTCACCCTTCAATTAGCTTAGAAAAAAGAATCTTAGAGACACATATGTAAAAATAAGCTGACTGTAATAGTTTTTTTGGATAGAGATGTGCATAGTCAAGTCTTCGTGATCAATTATCTGTTCATAAGATTTACTACATAAGTCTCATTATATAGTGTGATCGGGCCTATTCGAAGCTTCCACCAGTTCATCAGTGTCGTTGTCGAGAGATGTGGTTTGCCTACAGCAACCGTGCAGTATGCTCTTGATTGTTCGATTAGGAGGGTCTACTGCCGAATCAGATATATTGGCTCCAATCAAATGTTTAATCTTCTTGAATTCGTCTGTAATTAGCAACCTAGCTGTAGTGCGGGTTGTTTACCCGGAAAAGGTCCACAATCCCGCCAAAAACCAGTT
>VALG01012275.1:0-20688 GCA_009835305.1 Ipomoea purpurea
TTTTACCTGTACGCCTCTACGCCTTCATCACCTCTAAACAATTTTTCCATCATTAGAACAAGACTTTAACCTTTGAATCATTCACTTAAGCCCCGCGGGGCAAACATAGGGTTATTTGGTTTGTGTGGTGCGAGTGTGAACATGGGTTGGAAATAGGCAAACCTAACATATATATATATATATGAATAAAATATAAGTGGTTGATCTGACACCAATGTTACGTTACAGGTGAAGTTATATGAGTGTTTGTCTCATACGGAATTATATTATTTCGCAAATCCATTTGGTTTTATTAGTGATTTGAAGCCATAAATATTAAAGATTTCCTGAAATCACGAAGAGAATAGAATCCTCTCCCTTTCTCATCACATCACATGCATTATGCATATCCATTGCATTCATTCTTATTATTCCTTGCCTTCTTTTACGGTTGAGTGCTTGGTGGGGGAGATGCATTGTACCCATTATATTGCAACACAACATTTATTAAAGGGAATGAAATTTATGATATCTATATTGTAATATTAAAGAAATTATTTTCTTCTTCTATAATTATTATTTAACGTTTATTTCCTAATATGTACATAAATTTGTATAAGACGTCTCTGGTAAGTCGAAATTTAAATATGTAATACTTGTTAAAAAAAATATAAAATTATTAAAGAAAGAGCGTATAACATACATATCAACCTAATCCAACCCAATCTGACCCCTTATGGGTTATTCCGGACTTTGGGGATAGGGAAGCCAACCCCCTAGTTGGATTTTTGGTTGTCATAACGTTTACTCATCCATCCCAGCTTTCACTAGAGGTCACGTATGTGCTAGAACGTGTACAAGAGCCACATTTATCAGCTTTGTTAGCGGGATTTCGGCATGTGTTCACATGTCATGACTATAAATAATGAACCCCAGCAACTTAAGAGAGACTTTTAGACAATTTCTTTTAATATACTTTAAAACTTAAGTTTACTTTCCCGAACACATCTACATACCTATAACTCTAAAGTGTAATAAGGATTATAATACATAATACCCACGGATTTTCTCTATCCCCATGCATTTCTCTTCTCATAGTATGTAACGTATAGCCCCTAAACTATTGATGCTATCAAAGTCTTTTTATGAGTCAACTAGTCTTATGTTTTTATTGAAAAAATATTGTTTGTTCCTTGTAAAGTACTAGTGAAAATGTACTACATTTTTGTGTGTATATATATATAATATATATATATTATATAATATTGTTTTATATCAGTTAACAATGAATTGGTCAAACTTCACAAGTTAATAAAAAGTTCATGTAATAACCCAAAAAAACAAAAATAAATCAATACAATAATTTCACATTAATTGAATAAATAAAAAGGGAGTAATCTTTTTAAAAAGAAATTTCGTTTTTTTTTTTACTTTAAATTCTCATTACTCTTGTAAAAATACAGATTTTTAAAACTGAAATAATGCAATGTTCAGTCAATTAAAAATTATTAAAAATTAATTATGTCTCTAATCACTTTTTAATTTTTAACAATATTATATAATTTCCATTTAATTAATTGTATAGAGCCTCTCAGAGTTTCTGTGTAATAATAAAAACAAAAAAATAATAAAATAAAAATTAAGCTGGTATTCATGGGGTGAAACCGACGCAAATCTAGCATCAATCACGAAATGTTTTCTTCTTCTTCTTCTTCTTCTTCTTTTCTTCTTTTTTTTTTTTTTTTTTAAAAAAAAAAAAAATTATTGGAAATTGAAATGAATACACACACACAATTTTTATGTGAATTTTTTGGTTTTATGGCATCGATTATCATTATATTAATGTGGATATTTGTTTATGTTTATTACTATTTATGTATCTAAAGAAAATACAAGAATGGCAATAAATAGAAATTGTGGATAATATTTCGTAAAGAAAACAAATTTTATCTTTATAGTTTACAAAAATGTTGCTGTTTAAAAAAAAAGAGCAAATACTAATTTTGGTCCTATTAGTATTAGCAAAATGACAATTTTGGTTCGCATGTTTAATTTCTATCAATTTTCATTCTTGACTATTATATTACTAGTTTTTCTGCGCGCTTTGCGCGAAAAAGATAATGCACAATACTTATTTTTAAATAAGTATTTCAAAGTATATCAATGCAAATATTATATAGAAAATGTTCATGCATAGGTAAAATAATGTCGAATTTGTTTAATTTAATCGTAATTTAAAGTATATAAATGCAAGATAATTATGAGAGATTGATTATATATAACTGTCACAAAAATAAATGTTTGCAACTTTGTAATAACGTTAATCTAAGTACTAAGTCTAAAAGCGACAGTTTAAATAAATACTATTTTTTATTTAAATGTTTCTATAATTCACTTTTAGGTAGCATTGTTATTGTTTCATTTCAAGTACACGTTTTTTTTTTTTTTTTTTTTTTTTAGTAGTATGTCATGTATAATTGGTTTAATTGGTAGTATCATCCCAGAGGGTTTCATCATGCAATGAGATTATGATTTTTGTATCTCATAATCAAAAGAAGATTAATTAAACGGAAAAAAAAAACCTGAACTTAAATTTATTATTTTTCCTAAATGAAAAAAAATCAAATGATTATCAAAGTTCCTGATTTATAAATCATTGAATGCTAACTGTATTTAGTCGGGCTAATTATTTAACCAAAGTTTTATGTTAAATTTTATATTTTAATTTTTTAATACATTTTAACATATTCGTATATATGTTTAACAATTATGTTAACCTCTAATTGAAATGTGGTTCGAACCTAAGACATTTCTTTATAGAAATTAATGAGTAAGTTAAGAATAATAAATAGTTAACGGATATTCACGTTAATAAGAGTTTATACTAACGGAATTTAAGGTTATTAAGGAAAGAAAATAATATAATAAAGGGTAAATAAGGAAAATCATTAAAAATACTAAAAATCAAAAACTATGCCATTCATTTTAAGAACAAGTAAGTACCGGACCATTTTTTTTAATTACAGTTTAAGGGCCTAACATTATTAGCTCTTATTATAATTGTAAGATTTTTAGTAAACCCATTTTCATCAACAACTATGTTGTAGTGTCAAAAATTCATCCACGCCGGTCACCCATCCATTTAAAAATGCCAAAATCTAAAAAATGTTAAAAAGTAATTTCATCATTCTTCAACTTAAGATCTCAAATTTGAGCATGGAATAAATGGATTTAAGCCATAAAGATTGATCTTCCCAATTTCACAATTTCTCCTCCCCATCCTACCTTAATTTGAGGAGGAGAACTGTGATTCGAGATCGATCTTAGGGCTTAAATCCCCTTTATTTCATGGTCAAATTGGGATCATTATTTGAAGGATAAAAACAACCCTTTAATAATTTTGTATTTTTGACTTTTTTTTTTTTAAATGAAAGGGTGATCGCGTGACGAATTTTGCACTAAAAAACATAATTAATGATGAAATTGGTACTAAAACAATAGTTGTGGAATGGAAAAGTTTGTAAGAATAAATATGTAATCAAACTATCATTTTGCTAATATTCGTTGGAATTAAAATTTGGTATTTGCTCAGGAAAAAAAATAGCCAATGAAAGCATTTTTTAGAATAAATTCCACATTATTAGAATTCTTTCTTATTTTTTAATATTTCATAGGTCTTATATTTAAAATACTATTTAATTGGATTTTATCTTTTTAAAAATGAAAGCTTTATTTCTAGCTGATCATCAAATCAAACTAAATATTTATTTCAGGCCTGAAAACACAAAAAATATAATAATAAATAATATATAATAATAATAGATAATAATAATAATAATAAAATAATAATACATAAATAATAAAATAAAAATAAAAAAATAAAAATAGATTCGGTTTCTGTTCGGCCTTAAATCAAACCAAATCTTCAAATATTCACCCGGCCCTAAATAAATAAATTAAATAAAGTAACTACACCAACAGATCTCAAAAAAAAAATAACTACAATTATTAGCCCTTTTATGAGAATTGTGAATTATTTTAAAAGAAATTAATTTCACTTTTGACAATATAATTATATTGTTATTTTTATATTTTTGTCATCAATTATTAATTTAATCTAAATTTTAAAGAAATTAACTAAATTTAATTCAATTTTTAGATCGACTAAACTTGGTCGGTTTTAAATTTTTGAAAGATTAGTTGTGATTAAATTGATAGCCGAAAACTAAATATAAAAGTAATAGTATAACTTGAATTAATAAAATTGAAATGAATTCTTTTCCAAACAAAGGTCAAGGGTTCAATCCTTAGCTATGGGTATGGAACGGTTTTAAATTTTTAGGCTAGTTATTCTATCTAAAAAAAAGTGCTACAGTCCAGTGAGGGGATTAGTTAGTTCGACGGTGAAAATCCTGAGTATAGTTAAAAGAAAAGAGTACGAAAATATGGGGAAAAATGTCATTTTTTTTTACTGCAGCAAGCTTGTAAGTTGTAATAGGTATGGAGACAAGGAATAAAAAATAATTTTATATATATATAAATAAAAGAAAATGAAAACGAAAAGGAAAACCCATCTTGAAATGATAAGAAGAAGAAAGCAATATTTTATGAGCTGGAGAAAGAAACGTATAGTATGTGCTTGTATGGGCATAGGTTGCAAATTTACAAAAATATTTATCTTTAATTATATGAGTTTTTAAAAGAATTAAAAAATAATTAAAAAAAAAAAAACAGGAATTCTATACAGATTTTAAATGATGAATATATTATGATCTGAACAAATTAACCTGAGAAAGCGGAGCAAGGAAGTATGAAATGGACCCAGGACCTCAAAGTTGAGCCCCGTGCTCGGCCCAAGGCGCCTCAACCATAATGAGCTCGGCCATGGTGAGCTCGACCATGTGAGCTAGCCCATGGTGAGCTCGGTCATGTGAGCTCAGTCATGTTGAGCTCGACACGCCTGACCCGTGGACTCGGTCCGCACCTGAACGTGGTCAGCATGGGAGATGCAACCACCCCCAGGTTAGGTGGGCCGATTGGAGGTTTATTTTGTATAAAACCCCATATTTGTCCCTTTAGGACATATTCTCTATCTCTTACATCATTTTATCATATTCATCCTAAAACTACCAATGTAATAGCCTTACATTCACCTTGTAATAGCTCGATAATTATTATATAATACTGACCCGAAAAACTCGTAAAATATTTTGGAGGAAGTTATTTTCCGTCGAAATACCTACATTTTCCCAGTCAACGAAAAATATTTTCCGTTGACTGAATTTTCCTATTGTATCCAAGCACTGAAAACCCGTAAAACATTTTTCAAAAGTCATTTTTCGGGTTTACAAACGGACCCTAAATGATAAATACATATCAATATAGAATTAGGCTGGATCTCCAGATTCAAATAACTTGAATTTAAATTAACCATAATTATAGTGGCACTAGCCAAATATTGTGACTATATGATTGAATTGTTAAAGTTGCAAGATCGAAAAGCTTGGCGGGTGGAGAATATATAATAACCACTAGCCAGTTAGGTGGATATTAGATGGTGAAGTAGAAGCGGACTCAACTGACCAAGAAAGAAGATAGCTTCAAGGGTGTCTCTATCATTTCTTTTCTTCATGCAGTTGTAACCAACTTTGGCGCCCTCTTCCCCTTGCTTGCCTACTGTATATATTTTCATTGCTCTGCTTCTGTTTGGTAGTAACTGGTAACAAAGAAACTGTTCTTTCTCTTCTAATGAAATCTCTCAGTCCTCCAGTTCGTTAACCTCATTTGGCTCTTCCATCATGGTATTAGAGCTCAGGCCTACCAGCTATGTCGCGGCAGTATCCGACACCGGGAGAATCCAGCCAAAGGTCGCATCCGACGACTCTGGTCAATCAGTCACCAGTCCATCTATCGCCGACCATCAATTTGCAAAAGAAGTCTCACTCCGTAGAGGAGCAGGAGCACCGAAGACAAAGAAAATCCTTTATTCCTAAGCAGCAACAAAAATTCGAACGTCGTTCTTGTCAGTCCACCCCTCAGCGACAGCGCAAATTATAGAACATGGAGCATCTCCATGTGCATCGCCCTAGAAGTGAAGAACAAGTGGACTATAGTCGACGGAAGTTTGCAGCACCGAATAGATCAAACTCCAGTATCCCGCATGGAGAAGATGCAATCTCATCATCTATGCGTGGATCTTCAAATCCGTCCACTCATCCATTGTGCAGAGTGTCATGCACATGGACAAGGTGAAAGATGAAACACCCCACTTTTCTTAAACCTTATTAACAATACTTAACTTAGAAAGGAATACTAAACAAGCTAGAAGATAGCATAAAAATCTTAGTAATCAAACTTTATGAGGTGTCACCGCCACAATCACCACACACGATGATTGCACAGGCAAGGAAAAGATCTAAACGAAGTCAAGCTTAACTAACATTAAACAAACTTGGGGAAACAAAACCCCGGTGTTCAACACCATCAAAACATCTAAACGGATCTACAACCAAATCTCAAAAACATAACTGAAAAGAGTTTAGACTACAACTAGCGCTCTAAGCTAATCTAGTCTAACTCGATCGCTCTCAAGAACTGGGCCCACCTAAAAGGGGTTAACAAACAAGCAAGTAGAAAAACAATCTGTTAGCACGAAACTAAGTATAACGCCACTCAACCATGTAAAATAATATACCATATACTTTTGGAAAACATTTGTTTCACACACTTAGATCAAGTACTCTCAATCACTTTAAACAACATTCAAACATACTCAACAGTATTTCTATATGCTTGCAACCTAATTATCAAATAAGCATATTTTCTCAATCATTTAACTCATCAACAATCTCATGCTTTCACATACATATCTTATCATGGCGAAATACATTGATCATGCTCAAACCTGATGGGTAATCATATACTTAAACTTTAACAAGCAATCTCATGATGTCAAGATAATCAATTAATGACAAAATAAAGTCATGCTTCTTATCATACTTTCATGCAACACGTGCAAATAATTTAATCATGCAATAAAATGAATGTGATGCTTTAGTATAAGTATAGATAGATATACATATACACTCTTTCTTTGGTATCAAGGAACACTTGTTCGAAGGAGGTTTGTTAGAGTCACAATGACTCGCTTTTCTCTTCTTTCACTTGAGTCATACAAACTCGTTTTTCTCTTCTTTCTCTAGAGTCACAATGACTCGCTTTCTTTCTTTACTTTTTACTCATGGGCGAGGTAGGAACTTCACCATAATGTGAACGAATCTATCTGGGTTCGGCATCTAGCCGACCTAATACTCATCTAGCCCACAGAACCACTTTTTTGGTTCTTTTCTCAAACTCTATGTTATCAGGTATCGTACTTGTCAGTGTGCACACCCGCTAACCAGGATTCCAAGCCCGGTGGGTAGTATCCTACCTAGTAACTCAGGAATATCAACCTCATTACTTCACAACAAATCGCAATGTCCGTTTATTGATTTACTTTCTCTTTTCTTCTAAAATGACATAGTCTTAACGGGCATCCAAAACCTCGAATTACTCACACTAGATACATATAGATATAACTCATGCACTTTAATCTCATGTAACAACTTTACTTATGCAAACTTATGCACATAGCTTCTCAACAACTTCTCTTTTCTTACAAATTGGAAATCAAATAACATGCAACTTCTCAATGCAACTAGATAGTGATTTTCCAAAATAGATATAGGTTTTTGAAAGAATACTTAGGCTTACTTAGAGTCACTAATGCACTTTAATTCATGATATGCTAAACATGTTCTTTACTGTAAAGAATATCTCAAATTCTCTTTGACTATGCTTTAAGCCAACAATGTGGCTACTTCATGCTTATCATTTAATAGATACCAAAACTTCTTAGCAAATAGTTATCAAGTATTGATCATGCTCTTTAAACTTGAAATACACTTCATAAATTCATTTACTGTAAATTAAGAATCATGCTCTGTACATTCTAAAATCTCATTTTCTTGGCAAAGCTTCTCAATAAATCACAATGGATACTTGAACATGTTTTTCAATCAAGTTAACAAATAATGATCATGCTTATCAATCCAACAATCAAATAATGAACATGCTTCACATTCAATTAGTTAAGCTCAAACACTTCACATTTTCCTTCACTGTAAATAATATACAGTACACTTCAATAGCTTTTAACAACACAAAATCTACTGTAATTTAATCATTTCAACTCCAAATTCAACGAAGTCAAATTCTACTAGTGCGTCGTAACGAACCCGAGTGTCCGAACCTCAAGGGCTCGCGAGCCCCGGACCGAATGACACGTAGCTGAGCCACAGAGGGCCCGACCACTACACTAATTTGGCCTGGCGGAGCTTGCGGTGGGGCTTGAAGAGCCCCGCCACTTGGCTCCGCCAAGCAGCGGCCTTGGGCCACGGTTCTAGCCGAGAATCGTGCCCAAGAGCCAGCACTCCACGGAACTACCCAACGGTCCCTGCCTAGGGCCGTTGGCTAGCTCCGTGAGCTAGTCTGGTGCATAGACGGTGTGCACCAGAGAAATTCCTTCTTCAGCTGCAACAATTTTTGAACAATCTAAAACTCTCAAATCCTCAACAACACAATCATAGATCAACAATAGATCACTCATAGCTCAACAACATAAATAATCTAGCTCAATACATTAAAACATAAACATAAAGATTCCTAGCATGCATTCTAAGGTCACAAGACTACCCAATACCAATTATACCGATATCTAGTTACTATTACAGTCAACAATCAACAATAAGACATATATACATAGTGTGGTGCCGCAGAATCGATATACTTATCAATAGTAAGGCCACAATAAATAATAAATATAATAAATAATAATAATGAATAATAATTACTATACTAATAAATAATAATAATTAGGTTAATATTTTGCATTACGCGTGGAGAAATGCCGAGAAGGGTGAATGGGACGCTGCGCACAAAACATACTTACACCTAAATTTGCGCTGTTTGTATAACTATTATATAATAGAAAGAGAAATGCATATAATATAAAGTTTACTACCTCCTCCTTTATCACACAATTATCGGTTCTAACAATTAGCTAAAAAATAATTAAATTCTTCAGATAGTTCCTGTCCCCCGCATCTACTGTCTTCCTACATCTGCTCACTTCTCCTTAAACTAAATCTCAAACACTAGAACTTCAAGATAAATCAAACATCGCAATAATAAAGTAATGATTATAAAAGTAATATGATTCTTAGTGTTCAATAGGAATGCGTATGACATAACACACGAAGCTTCAACCATTCAACTCGCATATAGTTACACTCATCATCTAACGAATGGGATGCTTAGCATGATATCATATACAATATGGATAACTTATCATAGATAGTTTCATCCGTCCCTTCATCCATCCATAACTATCTTTATCATCTCTCTCTCTCTCCTCTCCTCTCTACCTTACTACTATCTTCTCTTTATATTTTTTTTCCTTCTTCTTTACATCAATAATTATCCTTATAATTGTTGGACCCCAATTTGATCCAATTGTGGATTTTTGGTTTTGTGGATTTTTAATTTGCTTGAACTATAAAATTAAAAATCTTAGAAATTTTATATGTTTGAACTCTTAGTAACAATTATAAGATCAAAGGTGTTTTACAATTGTACAAACATCATATGTTGTATGCAATAAATAATAATATTATAATAATTTTTTTATATTATTATATAAATATTAATCATAATGATAGAGACGGACAATATAGATTAATAAAAAACAATTATGATTAGTGACTGATTGATGTGATTGTGATTTATCTCTACAGTGATATTTTAAGATTAAGGTCTCGCGGACTTCGAATTAATTGATGAAACATTGATGTTTGTATTTCATTATATAATATTATGGAGTAATTTAAATGGAGTATTTAATATATATTATGACAAAAGTTACGGTGGCAAATCTAAGTTTTTTTGAACATTTTTTTCTACTAAAAATTTCATGACTTAATCACAACTTTATTTTAACTTTAACATTTTTTTTTAGTGTCAACTTACACATTGTGATGCGGGTCTTTGTCTTTCTCCGAGAGGCACAAAAGCTGGCTCAAAGGGGATCGTCACTTGTGGGAACTGAACCCGAGTTTCCCAAAAATAATTCTTTTTTTTTTTTTTTAAATAAACTTTAACATGAAAACACTACTTGTATCATATATTTTATGCTAAATTACAATCCACACAATATATATTTGATTTAATTTAAAACGAGATTAGAATATTCAGAATAACCAATAAATATACATGGTAATGAAGTGTATTTGAAGTGAAACTATCTTATAAAAAGATTCATATAGGAATTGTAAATTTTGCATTTTATATGGAATACAAAGGACAAAATTTTCAAGAAAGCAAGTGCAACTCTCAGTTTGATTTCACTTTCTAGATGAGCATTTTTGTTTGACTAATTTGCAAGTGGCGGTGGAAGTTAGAGTTTCGTCACCTCATTCATTTTACATTTGTTGTTTCCATCAATGTTTTTGGTAGGCAGGATTGATGGAAAGGACAATAAGAAGTTGGCCTCATTTATTTTTGTTTATTTATTTATTTTGTAAACGAAAAAGAAAAAAGAAAAAAAAAAAGAAAAAGAAGAAGAACTCATGAATGGACTAATAGCAGAAAAGAAGCAAAAGCTTTGTCCAATATGGGACGTTAATTAGGAGCGTATGGATGGATTATTTAATAATAATAATAATAATAATAATAATAATAATAATAATAATAATAATAATAACAACAACAACAACAACAACAACATCAACAACAACAACTTAAAAAGATAAAATTTTGTGTTGATATCTAGTGAATATACAATATTGTGAGTGTGTGTGTGTGTGTTTTAACTATTAACTTAATTTTTTTTATTAAAATGAAACGCATTCTTTAATTTAGTGTTTAATAGTATTTTTAATGTAGTTTTTAAATATATAAATTTTGTATACTAATACTAAACTTACTATTATGAAAAAATGAATTAAAAACAGTTACAGTCAAGTCTCATTAATCGAACGAAACACATAAAATAGGACGGGAAAGTATTAATTTAGAATTTTAGTTAAGTTGGAAGACATCATTCAATTATATTGATTTAATTTTGATGTTGAATTGACAATTTCAATTTTAAGTTCAATTAGCATAAACACATAGTGGACTATTAAAAATTTGCATTAATACCTTTAAAAAAATTATATTCGTAACGCTATTTTATGTAATAATAACATACTCATTAATATATGTTTTGAAATGTATTTTCAAAAAATATGTTTTGAAATGTGCATCAAAATAAAAAAGTGAGAGTCTCAAGAAAAAGAAAATTTTATTAAATAAAGTTAATTAATAAAATAAAATAACGTAAAGATATAGGGTAAGTGGAAACGGTTAAAGCCATTATATTACCCACCCGTTTTGTATTAGCGGCGTTAAAAGATGCGGTAGAATGGGAATAATTACCGATTCCATCCGGGTCACGTGACATTTTCTTAACACAAGATTCCAATCCCATAATAAAAATGGTTTTGGCCAAACAAACCAAACAACTTGGAATCCACTGCCCCCATGTTACATTGATTCCTTGCTGAATTCCCTCGTCACCACCCAAGATAGATGGTGGGATTTGTGTAGTTGTGAGGGGCATTATCGTCATTTCTCACTGATTCGTCACCTAGGGGTACGTTCGTAATTTCCAATACACTGCAAGCGAATTTTAAATCCACGGTACCCCGCTCCTAGAGCCACTGTGTCGGTAATAGATCGCGAATGCGAATTGCACAATCAGCAGTCAGATCTTAGTGGTTTGATGCTAGTCTTAATGTGCGTATAATAGATCCAATCCAGACCTTCTATCATCCTTTGACCTTTTTACCATATATGTTTCCAGTGAGATTTGAACCTCGCCGCTTCCAGTCATGACTTTTAAATCAGGCGATGAGCCAACTACGCTAAATAGAAGGTGTAATGGAGAAGTTAGATGGAGGGGTATGAGCGCCATTTGACATTGTCGTTGAGAACTTTGATCAAACACAAAAAGCATGTAATTTAGGTTAGAGGCAGTCGGATCGGTTATATCGTGAGTCTTGGTTCAAAAATTTTACTTCTTTAATTTTTTTTATTTTTCTTTTTGTACAATTAAAGTTGATGTATAAAAATTACTCCGTATCATTAAAAAGGTATAATTGAAATCCTTTAAATGACAGACGTATTGATATCTTTTCTCAAATTTTAAAAATAAATTTATATGTACGTTAAATCTCATTATTTTACGTACATAAATTTAATTAGTTTATAAAAATCACTACTATAGTTACACAAATTGACTACTCTAATTGTATAAATTCAATATTGTAAATACATAAATTTATTATTATAGGTACATAAATTCACTACTATAGTATAGGGATCTAATAGTGTTTGTGCCATTCATGTATGAAGTTTATAAGGGGTGCAACAGGCAAAATTATATAGGACATGTAGAGTAAAATAACATATCCTCAAATTGAGGAGTTATAGCTCTAAGAAGTCTTTTTTTTTTTTTTTTTAAATTAGAACATCCACTTTTGGTCCTGGTATTATTGTGGCATGACCATTTTTGGTCATTTATTAACAAAACAGTCTAAATATCTTTATATTTAACTATGGATGTTTAAAAAAAAACATAAAAAATATAGGGGTTGAACCTACTTTGTATAAAAAAAAAAAAAAACTAAAATGTATTTGTATTTAACGATATTTCAACGATTTTGTTGATGACGGACTAAAATGATCATGCCACAATAATATTAAGACCAAATGAAGATCTCTAATAAAAAAGGATTAAAAGTGTATTTGGGATTCAAAATAAGTGCAAGAAGAAGATTAGATGGACATATGGCAGGCTATGATTCTTGATTAAGAAGGCATAAATTGCAACATGTGGCTGCTAATCATCTTAATCTCTTTCAAAGTATTTAATTACAGTGATTTGATGTGTCTGGACACATTTCAAATCTCTGATTAGTGGAACATTATTTTGGAATCTTTAATTAGGGTCAATTTTAAGCTTTATTACATGGACAATAGATCATCTTTACCGGGTATAATATACATTTAAATTAGGAAACAAACCCATCACTCCCTTCTAACAAACAAGGACACTTTTTGTCTTTCAATTCATTGGCCATTTTTCGTTTACCAAGAGAAGAGTACAAAACTTCCCAATTTACTATAAATAAATAAAGAATTTAAAAAGAAATAAAGATTTATCTTTCATTTTCAATTTTTTCTATATATGCAACCGATCACTTAATGGTTCAGGTGGAAACCAACTCAATCCTTTTATCATAGCATGCATAATATATATAAATAATAAATATACAATTCAATTATGATTTAAATTTTAGTCGAAATACAACACATTTTTTAATTTGATATAATATGGTTCACGGGTTGCTTAGGCCTATCAAAAAATAATCAATCTACACCTATGAGGAGTCGGAACACATCTTTCAGTTCCGTCCTCGATTAAAAAATCTATAAATTTCAAGAATAATCTAGTATATACAATAACATAATTTTGAATTAATTGGAGTTTAATGTTGTTAGCGTATCTACTATTAGAGCATAAAAATGAATGAATAAATTAAATTATTAGCAAAAAAATAGAAAAGGTTTCATGTTCTCAATGTACTACTATTAGAGCATAAAATGAATGAATGAATGGCATCACTCCCCCTTCTCATATGGGAGGCCACAAGTTCGAATCTCATCCCAATTCAAAGTTGACATAATTGTTGGATAAATACTTCTTTCAAAAGATTAAATCCCCAACTCGAAGGAGCCTCTACACCTCGACCCGACAGAGCATTCAGGAGGATGTAATCACAGTCTCTACGCTGTCACCCCGAAATTCGAACTTTAATATTTTCTCCCAAATACTGTTTACTGAACCATTGCATTAAGTTTGTGTGAGACAGATAGTATACATATGTTAGACTGTAAAAGGGCGTTTGGTTCACGAAATGTTAGATTACCTTAGAGAATGTTAGATTGTTCAGAATGTTAGATTCCTGGGTTGGTTTAAAACTAAGATGTGTAAATAAGACAATGATAATAAGATAAATTGATTAAAACGTCAAAGCCCAACATTAGTAATAAGACAAGGGAATGTAAGATTACCTAAGAAATTGAAGGGTATCACACATTCCCTCCAATAGCTAAAAACTTAATGCGGGGGTTATCTAACATTCCCTGAAAAAGTTACCTGACTTGAACAAAATATGTGAATCTTATATTACCAAGTAAATATAACCTTAATCTTATATAACCTGAACCAAACGTCCCCATGGTGTAATAAAAAAAATATTGCCGAGAAATATAGTAGGGGTGATATCTATAGTAGAGAAAAAAAAAAAAAAAGACATCACTTTCTAAAAGACGTTTTTAATTAATTATGATTGATATCGTAAAAAAAAAAAGGTTAGAATTGAATAAAAACGGTGTGATTGAATCGTTCCAATCTCGCCGTTATCTCAAACAAACCCTTGGTGGGATGGGCCATATAAAACAATCCCAGCGGCAGCGGTAACGGCAAAGAGACACCTTCTGCACACCCAACAACTGCGTCTGTATGTATTAATGTATGTATATGTATTATCTGTATGGATAAAATAAAATGGTGAAGAAAACACAGCAAAATAATATTAGAAATACTACACCCTCTTTTCAAAAAAATAAATATATAAATAAACACCATCGGTCCTATTTTATTTGTCTAATTCAGTTAACAAAGATTGAATAAAGTTATTTTTAATTCAATTTTCATAATATTAAATTTAATATTAATATATAAAATTATATATTTAAAAATTACATTAAAACTTATTAAACACAAAAAATAAAATTTAAATATAATTAAAAATTACTAAAAAAATAAGAAATGAAAAAGTTGGTTTGACCAATAAATAATAAACATGACTAACAAAATGAATAGAGAAAGTATTTGTTTAGTTTAGGAAAAATTGTTTTTTGTTCATTCAGTTATATACGACTTAGTTCCTAAGTTATATGCGTTACCATTTTAACTTCTAATTGTTGGTAAAAATAGTCTTGGAAGACAAAAATCACCACTTTTTGTAATTAGGGATTAAAAATAGTCACACATACATAACTTATGAATTAAGTTTGTAATACGGTATAACTGAATGACCGAAAATATAATTTTTCTTTTTTTTTTATTTGTTTCCTTAAACAAGTGAAAAAGAAAAAGAAATTGAAGGGGGTGAAGGGTTGATAAAGAAACACGAGAGCCCCGGAGGAGTTTCCATAAAGAAAAGCAAAGCCACGGGAAAGAAGAAGAAGAAGAATAAAAGCAGTCCCCCTCTCTCCTTCATCTCTCTGTTCTTTTCTTCGACTCATTTCATCTCTCTCTCTCTCTCTCTCTCTCCTGGAAGGAAGCAAAGAGAAAGAAAAGGCGAAAATAAGGGAAGATTTTGGGTGTGTTTTTAGGTGAGAAGCAGCTGGAATGGTGTTGTTAATGGTGGTGTGGACACTTTCTGGTTTTCCCATTTGACTCAAAATTCATTCATTCATTCACTCACTCACTACATATATATCTATATCTATCTATATATATATACCCATTCCTTTCTTCTTCTGCAACTATAGTTTCTCTCTCTGGAAACCAATAAAGATTTGTGTGTGATTCATGCTGTTTATGTGTATCCTTAACTATTCACACCTCTATTCACTCCATTCCTTCAATTCTATTCCCAATCCCATATATATCCTTTCTTAGCATTTGGCAATGGCGGTTCAAGCTCAACACCACCCTTCTAATGTTCTCTTCTTAAACAGGTGTGGTTTCCCTCTCTCAATACTGATTTTTCTTTTTGTTTTCTGGGTTTTGATTCGGATTTCTCCTTGCAGAAGTGGGGGTCAGGACGTAAGGCGGCTCCTCCTTTGGGAACGATTACTCCTTGCTGCACCCTTATTCCGGCGGCGGCGGTGCTGGTGGGGGAACGTTTATTGATGAAACGGAAATGCTGTTCAATCACGGAGGTCAGAAATTAGTTCATGTTTCTATCGCTTATTCAACAATCTGAATCCCTAAAAGTTTTTGTTTGTTGGTGATTATAGTTGATGCGAATTCGAGAAAAGGGGGAGAGAGCATACCAGTAGTACTACTGCGGCGGCGATGAGTAATCCTAATCCGAATCCGAATCAGAATCCTCCATTGATTTCGTTGCAATCTCAGCCGCCTCAGCTTATCGATCTCACGCAGCTGCACCCTAATGTTGTGTCCACCGGCCTCCGATTGGCCTTCACGACCACCGGCAACACCACCATCACTCGCTTTCTCCTCAATCCTCGCAATCTTCGGTGTTCTTCTCGGTTTTGCTGAGGATTTGGGGACTCATATCAAACAGCAGCGTGATGAAATCGAACATTATCTCCGAGCTCAGGTTAGGTTTTTTTTTTTTTTTTTTTTTTTTTTTTGATTGATTGATTGTGTGGGGGATTTCTTCAATTTTGATGGATTGATTGATTGTGTGTTGAATTGAATTAGGGCGAGCAATTGAGGCGGACATTGGAGGAGAAGAGGCAGAGGCACTACCGTGCGCTGCTGGGAGCGGCGGAGGAGTCGTTGACGCGGCGGCTGAGGAGAAAGAGGCGGAGGTCGACAAGGCCGCCCGGCGCAATGTCGAGTTAGAGGCGCGGGCGCGCAACTCGTCGCCGAGGCGCAGGCGTGGCAGGCCAGGGCTAGGGCACAGGAGTTGACGCGGCGACGCTGCAGGCGCAGCTGCAGCACGCGATGCAAGGCCAGGGTGCAGCACCGCTCACCATCCGCCGAGAGGAACGACGGCGCACCGCCGCGCCGGCGAAGCGGAGGACGCCGAGTCCGCCTACATTGACCCGACCGAGTCGAAGTCTCCGCCGGCTCCAATTGCCGGGCGTGCGGAAGCAAGCGGCGTCGTGGTTCTGTTGCCGTGCCGGCATCTTGCCTATGCCGGCGCTGCGACGCCGCCGCTCAGGCTTGCCACTTTGCCTCAGCTTTAGAAGCTCCAGCGTTGAAGTCTTCTTTTGCTAGAAGAAGCCCATTCTCGGCCCAAAGCCCAATCATCCATGGAAAAATGAGAACCAAAACAAAAAAAATTTAAAATGCCAAAAAGAAGTTAAAAAAAAAAAAAAAACAGTAATATTGAATTCGAGTATATATTGTCTGAACTAATTAACTTTTTTTCTACTGCATAAAAAAACAAGAACAAATTTTCAGTGTTGAAATTATTATTTTTTGGAGAGTAAAACTATCTTGGAGGTAATATTGTACATTGAATGACATTACCATTTTGCCACTTTGAAACAAAATGATTTTATTTATATGTAAATTCATTGATTCTTATCCCATATTGCATATGATTTTATTCCCTCCTGGCCCCTGCAACTTACTAATGCATTCATAAGTATTGCACTAGTTTTTTTTTTTTTTTTTTCAAATGAAGTATACGATCTATATTTTTTATTTATTGGAGAAAATTATTAAATATTTTTAAATATCAAATTAAATTATGTATTATACACTCACCAATTCACAATCTATTTTTATGTTATTTCATTAACTATATGTTAAATGATCAATTCTGTCACCAATTGTCACATATTTTCTATTCTATTATAAATATAAAAATACGTGACTACATAAAAATATCTAAATTTAAGTTGAATTGCATAAAACTAGTAGTGTTTGGCAAATAGTTGTTAGCTGATAACTGTTAGTGGGTTCGAATAGTTGATAGCATTAGTTGGTTGTAAAATAATGTTTGGAAAATTAACCATTAGCTGATAGTTGATTACATGCAATTGGTAAATTAACCCCCTAAATCAAGTGGATAGTAATTGGGTTCCCTAAATGAAAAAAAATGTTCATTCAAATCCCCTAAATTTATTATAAATTAATTAATTAATTTAAAAAATTAAAAAAAATGAATGGAGTTTATTCACTTAAAAAAAACGCGCGTCCCACTTAAAAAAGAATCAGGTTCGATTTCCGGCAATAGCATTTTATATATCCATAAATTCATAACTATATATTCACAGTGAATGAATGAACTAAATATCCACAATGAATGAACTAAATATCCACAAGATGAACTAAATATCAAAATGAATGAACTAAATATACATAAATTCATAACTATATATCCATAATTCATAACTATATATCCACAGTGAATGATGAACTAAATATTTACAATGAATGAACTAAATATCCACAATGATTGAAATTAAATATCCACAATGAATGAACTAAATATCCATAAATTCATAACTATATATCTAGAATATAACTATATATCCAGAAATCATAACTATATATCCACAATAATGCTATTGCCGAGAATCGAACCAGATTTTTTTAAAGTGAGACGCACGTTTTTAATCAAAACGACGTCGTTTTGCATCGTATGCACCATGCATAGTGCATTCGATTGCACAACATAACTATTGTCCACTCGATTTAGGGCTAATTTGACACTTTTTAAAAAAATAAAAAACAAAGTTACGGGACCCTTCCCAACTTTGGGCCAAGGGTGGGTGCCCATCTCGCCCGCCCTTAAGGCCGGCCCTGAATGACATTTTGTTTGAGTATAGTCAATAGTAACGGTTTATTCAAGACATCTAGTAGTTTAAAAAAAAGATTGCATATTGAATTATTTGTTACCTCTAAGTATTATTTTTTATTTTTTATTTTTGTATGTATGAACATTAATAATGTATAAATAAATAATTCAATTAATTTGTGTCGGGTAGCTAGGATTCACAAAGCCATGCATTGATTCATGTCTCCATGATGCCTATGAAGAATTTTAGGTAGAGTTACATAGTACACGTGAAATAATATATATATATATATATATATATATATATATATATATATATATATATATATATATATATATATATATATTATATATTGGATGGATTAAATGCGGACCTACATTCTTCTTCCAAGGTTGAACCAACTCTAAGGGTCTCTCACACCTCGGCCGACAGAGCATTTGGGAGGACGATGTAAATCATAATGATTCAACTGAACATGAACCACATAGGCTAGACCGATATGCATAAATGAACCAGGGTTAAAGCACAAATGCACCACAAAAATGCACTACACCCATGGTACATTTCTAAACACGTTGTGATGCAGATCTGCAAGGAAAGGTCTGTTCGTATGGAACTATATATATATATATATTATATATTATAGTCATATGTGGTCATGTCATTAAGTGTGGCGGTGTGGTCGTATCTGTGTCGTTGAGTCAGTTTAATCTAACAGTAGTGGTTAATTATGAGAATTGAGATTTTAACGCGTTTTGGTAAGTGGGGGTGTTATGGTAATTATAGTGGCCATTTATAGCGATCGGGTTCCAAAAATACACCAACAGTGTTGACATATGCATCAATAGTGTAATAAACCACACCATAGTGAAAACACCAATAGTGTATTCACGAACACTATAGTGTATTCATTCATATCTAATGACGCGTTTTTGGTGATGCGTACCTAATTTGTGTACGTTTTTTTTCTGTGCATTTCATAACATGGATGATGCATATTTGTATAACAACTGGTGCGGCCGCACTGACCACACGGAAAGGCGTTGCCCACCTGAAACTTGGCACCAATGAGAATCTACCAAATACACCAGAATAAGGCGCTAATAATATAGTATATATATATTATATTATATATATAATATATAATATATATATATATAATATATTATATATATTATATACTATATATATATATATATATATACTATATATATATATATTATATATATAATTAAATTGACTGTCACATCTAATACAATCAACTAGTTAAACATAAAGGTAAAAAATTAGGCGAAGCCAGTAGTTATAAATATTTATGAAACTTAATATCATTTTAATTTTATTTTTCTTTAGTTTATAACAATTAACTATGCCATAGATCGTGTGGTCGAGCGGCATAACTCTGCCTCTCAAATGAAAAGTCTCAGGTTCGGACCGCAGTGTGAGGGTATTGATTCTTTGTGTTTCAATAGGTTGAGAAAGTATATATTAACCTAATTTTCATAAAAACAAATCTCCTCTCTATATAAGGAAATTTATAATTTTCTTCTTAATTTTATATCCCAAGCTACATTGAGATAACGAAATAACTAATTTCACTACAAGTTTATCAAATAAAACTATATTGTAGAAAAAAATGAAATAATTCAATAATACGAATACATTAGAGCAAAAATTAAAATTAATTTAAAAAGACAGATACCAATATATGTTCAAGCGTTAATTTGAAATATCGTATCACCTCAATTTTCTGGAGATCCTATAGAATAATACTATTGTAATTTATAACGCGCATTGCGAGATTTGATAAATAATGACCAATATTTTTTTAATAAGTACTTTAAATATATCAAGCAGATTATATTGATTGTCCGTGCATAAATAATTAGTACTTTAAATAGACAAAGTTTACAAATGCAAGATAATATAGTCAAGATTGATTATAATTGTCAATAAAATAATTGTATAGGTATGGTTGAACCAAATACGGGACAATAAATTAAAATTAGGGCATAAAATATTAAATATATACTAATATAGAAAGCTATA